>CAOGCB010069654.1:0-20707 GCA_948266635.1 Cnidoscolus chayamansa
AAAAGGGTATTTTCAGTTTATACATAGTGATAATATATTTAATTTTTAAAAATAATTTAATTTCTTTTATAATTAGAAAAATATTTATTATTGATTTTTTTAATATTTCTGATATTCGAAAGTAAATAATAATACTACCACAAACTAATTTTAAAGTATCAAAATAAAATTTATTTTTTGGTTAAAACAAAATTTCCCATTTCTAGCCTTTCAAAAGAAGTCACTATCATGATGTTACTAAATACGCTTTAATTTAATAAAAAAAAGTATAAATAAATTATCTGTTTATAAACATTTTTAATAATTAAATTAAAATAAAAATTATACTTTTTTATTTTAAAGTTCCATATTTTTTTAATGAAATTTATAAAAAAATTTTGAAAATAATAAATCGAAATATAATTAATACATAAAAAAAAATTAGATGCAAAACTAATTAAACTAGTCTATGAATACAAAAAATAAAAATAATAATTAAAATATAAAATACGATTACATTATAATATCATAATTATATAAATTGAATATATTAATATTCATTTACTTTAATTTACTGTGATGTCGGAATCTTTTTTTTCATAAATTTATAAATTTATCATTAATGTGAATTTAAATTAATTAAATTTATAGGAAGAGTTTAATTGAATGGAGTGAGCTTTAGCAAGGAAATAATGATCACTTATTTACTTTGCCATTAAGAAATTAAAGTCACCAGCTTTCTTCTAAAGCTACGCATGGAGGATGAAAAGCCACCTGAAACTGCTCCCCAAGTCGTCTCGGCTTTAGCCCTTTCCACGTTGTCTTCCACTTGCATTGCAGTACAGCCATGGTGCTACCTTTTTCATTCTGACCATGCCTTACATATATTTATTAAGTTCACATTCGTCTTCATGCATCAGCCCATTTTAGTTCAACAAAACTCTTCTTCATGGCATCCGCCGCCATTACATCTTTGCCTGGCCAGCAACCACCGTCTGCCGGGGACATTCAACAACCTACTATTCCACAGGCTGTTTCAACTAGTACCAGTAGTGCTTCCCATTCTTCAGGGTCTATTGGCCCATTCTTTGGAGTTATTTCTGTTCTTGCAGTTCTTGCTATTCTTTCTTGCGTTTTGGGTCGAATGTGCACACGTAGAGCGGTGGCTCCTCCTAACCCCGTCAATCATCATAGAGGGTTTCTGAGGTGGGTTAAGCGGAGGAGGAGCCAGTGGTGCAGCGGTGGAGATGTGGAAATGGTAGCTAATAAGGTGATGGCTATTGGCGATCAAGAGAAGAAAGTCAGTGATCAGCCATTACCACCTCCAGCTTGATCGTCGTCGTTTGATCCATCGCTATAATTTGATTTCTCAGATGTGGGTTTCTCTCAGATTAATTGTATTATTAAATTTTCGTTTATGATCACTTTTTTTTTTATAATTAAATTTTATAAAATATAAATACTATTTTTTTATCTATAAAAATAGTAATTATACATTTAATATTAATAATAAAATTATAAAAATAATTATAGAATAATAGTGAATTATATTATATTATGTTGAATTATATTTTATAATTTTTAAAAATAAATATAAATAAAATTATTCCATAAATAAATAACCACTAAACATTCAAAGCCCAAATTAACCTCATCTTCCTAACAAACAATAACAGAAAACACCTTCTCTCTGCAAAACTATCCCTTCCAAGACCAAACCACATATTAATATCAATTTTCCTCTCCTCACCGCCGCTCCAGCGGCCGGAGTTGCCACCACCACCACCACAATAACAACATTTACTGTCAACCCACATAATAATATCATTAGCTCATTGTGTGATGATAAATTAGTTAATTTTTGGTTTTTGGACACGGTGACATTGTGTTATGAACATATTGAACATGAACATGGCACCTACAGTTGCAAATCGTCTCGAACAATTCAATCAATTAAAGGACATTTTCACTCGATTCGACATGGATTCCGATGGTAGCCTCACCATTTTAGAGCTTGCAGCATTGTTAAGGTCCTTAGGTTTGAAGCCCTCTGGTGATCAAATTCATGTGCTCTTAGCTAACATGGATTCTAATGGCAATGGATTCATAGAATTTGATGAATTAGTCAATGCCATATTACCTGATATGAATGAGGAGATGTTTATAAACCAAGAACAACTTTTATATGTGTTTCATTTGTTCGATCGCGACGGTAATGGCTACATTACAGCAGTGGAGCTTGCTGGTTCTATGGCGAAAATGGGTCAGCCATTAACGTATACGGAGCTAACGGAGATGATCAGGGAGGCAGATACAGACGGTGATGGTGTCATTAGCCTCAATGAATTTACTACTGTAATGGCAAAGTCTGCCATGGAATTCTTAGGCCTAGCTTTGTCATGACCTATTGATGGTATGTTGATTTTGGCAAATAATCAATGTTCATTTAATTTGCTCAGTAATGTTAGATTTTAGGGGTTAATAGACTTGTTCATATAGGCATATGTTGGTGGTGGGGAGATTCTTTTATTTTTTTTAGTATAAAATGTTTGATGGAGATGATGAAGGAAGAGAGAAGGGAAATTTAAGCTCTATTTATTGTATTTTTGAAGCTTCTTCTCTGTCATCCCTTTCTGTGTTGATATATAAATTTTATGAACCCATTCTAATTTATATTTTTGTGATTATGGCATTTTGCAGTGCTTGAACTTTGATACATTTAAAGATTTGGGATCCATCATTCTATAGTGTAGAACATGTTGTTTTTGTCTAAAATAATATATTAGCAACTGCTGAAAATTTCATGGATTTTAAAGCAATTGCAGTATCATAAATAATCCTGCATATAAGCTGCAATGAAAGATCTCATCTGCACATCTCAACATAAGAAGCAAATGCTGAAGCATGATTGAGATGGAACAAAAGAGTACTTTACAATAGAATTCATGTATAAGTGCTCATCAAACCGAACAAAGGAAAATACTTTCATCTATTATGTTTTTGCAACGCCAAAATTTGGTTTTGCATCCAATTCTTATTAATAACCATATCTAAACCGAAACTGCATAAAGTAAGAGTATTTTATTGATTGGATATATTTCCGATGTAGATAAGAATCACTCTATTCTATTCCCCTCTGAAATCCATGTAGATGGCTCTTTCGAAAATGGTCAGGCTCTGCAAGTTGTTTCTGGGCAGAGCTAATTCCCTATCTTCGAAAAGGAAAATCAAATTAAGAACAACTTATTGAGCTAAAATTGATGGGAAGAAGGGTAAATGCCACTGATATTCCTGTAACCAAGAAATTATTCACTTGCAAGAAAGATGTACAGCAAGAATTGTAAATTTCCTGAACTTACAACTATCACTGTGAAATTTGATTTGGCTCACAGCTGACCAGACATTATATTACAGTTTTGGAGCTTTTTAAAATAAAAAACAAACCAAAAAATTCCCTATCCTGAAGACTTTTAAGGTATAGCTACACGAGGTCATCCAACAATGTCAATCCTGCAGTTGCAGATCCTTCCTGTCAAGCACCATGACTAAATTGTTCTGTGTCACAAGGCCAATCTTGCATTGGCAGATCCTTCCTGTCAAGCACCACAACTAAGCTGTTCTGTGTCACATATGTACAGTGAGAAGCTCTCCTTTCAACAAAATCTACCAGCACATTTTGAATAGCATCTATGAAAAAATGTTTCATCCATGACCCTAAAGTCTCTCACGTTTTGAAAAACGGGCTGTATAGCCTACTGTAATTGGCCGTAATGATCTTTGTCGTACCATATGACAGTACTCAGGGTCTTCTGTTTGTCCATCCCGTCTTAACCACTGTATCATCTGATGATACAAGGGGAAAAACCTCATCTGGATGGCTGAGTATGTGAAATATGGAAGAAGCGAAGAGATCAACACGAAGAAAGTGATAAGCCAATAAGATGGAGCTGGTGCGCAGGCTTCAATGAAGACCTTATAGGCAGTAGTTGATATATTAGAGTTCATTGCTCCATATGCCATGAGGAATATATACCAGAATATAATGCCACCCCAGATGAAGAGATGCTGTATGTAAGTGAAATAGCTGATGGATAGTGCCATTTGGCTGTTAACCACCCACACGACACACGTATACATGGTGGTTCCGAGGATCTCTAAGCCAACAACTTTCCCACTTTTGTTAAAGGCTTGATGTTCCATTGCAGATATGGAGAAGAAGAAGATTAAGGTTGCACTCAACACCCCATTAAATGCCCAGCCAATGATTCGAAGCCAGCTAAAAAGGAGATTTTGGACGCCTTCTTGATACAATAGCGGGAACTGCAAACATTATAGAACAACCTATCACGAACACTGCTTTTTACTCGGGTTTAATAGACAGATAAATTCTGCAAGTTTACCGAGTAATCTTGGAAAGAAAAAGCATGTGGGATATACCTTCAGGCAAAAGCGTGCAGATACATCCTGGTCAAATACTCCCAATGCAATCACGGGAAGTGATGTGAAGAAGACATTATAAAGGGACAAAAACCAATCATTGTATACAGGTTGGCCTGAGAATGATGCATATGCCTCGTAGAAGAAGAGAGTGAAGCCGAATGCAATATTCTTGTAAAAGAAATAGCATATCTGCCAGACAGCAAATGAATATGTCAAATACTTCAAATTCCTTTGCTAGGTTGGTTTAATTTCAAGCAGTTTTTGCAGGTTTCTAATTATATCTTTCTGATCAGCTTCAGTAAAACAGGAAAAAGTAGCATGTAATTCTTGGAGCATAACAATTTTGCAAGTCTTATAAGCATTATTGTGCATGAAGAAAACACTCCAGAGTAGCAGGTAAATCAAAGGAATCCACCATTATAAAACTGATTATGTGACATATTCAAGATAAAATAGTACCATTGAGGAAATCCTTCTATAACACCAATGCCCATGAACGAGTAGCAAGCGCTCCAAATATCGGAATTGTGCAATTGCAAAATCGCTTGACATGACTGCCTGAAGTTTTGGAAGGTACCCAAAGTGTAAGATTGAGAACATAAAGCAAAACTGATTAACAAATTGGATTAATGGATCAAACAAGAAAGAATAATTCCTTTTACTTTTACCACTTACCTGCATTCCTTCAACCCCACTAATACCAACACCAATATCTGCTTCCTGAAGCATTCCAACATCATTTGCTCCATCCCCAATTGCTAATGTTGTATTACCCGTTTTTGTTTTAACTAAGCGCGTAACCTGCATTTTTTAAGAGACACCTTTTAGTTGAGTTTTGTATTTAAAGTTGCCAGAACCAAGCAAATATTAGTATTGTCCTTCCTTTTTTTTTCCTCATTTCTAATATATTCAATGAAATAAACTCATTTGGCACAGATTAATTACAGGAGTAGTTCATCATCATTTTTTAACAATTAAAGAGGACAGAGTTAGAAAAGAAGTCACAAATACTTGGCAACATATCCTTTGCCTATGGGTGTAACTCTTCCTTATCATCAACGTTGAATAATGAAGAAAACACTCAATCCATGATGATAAATGACATTACTTTTGCTTGCTAACTTATGTGGAAATGAAACTCTACATAGATTATCTTTTACCCAGTGGATGAACAAAAATCTCAATTTATCTTGGCAAAACTCGCTATAAAAAACTGGGATATCACTATACCAGTATCAAATATCTCTCGTAATGTGGCAAATCCTTATGAGCCAAATTTTTATATGGAGAAAAAAAGAACATGATAAAGAAGTTAATGCAACTTACAAGAGCTTTTTGTTTTGGGGATGATCGGCAGCAAATGACAGATGCACATCCAATTGCAAGCTCTATAAACTTGTCCTTTACATCATCCTGGAGAGCATAACTGAGTGAATTCCCATCAATGATCAAAGCCAGTGCCTCAGCGCTTTCACTTGATGCAGTGAGCAATTCCTTCCCCTCAGTTATCTGATGGAGGATGCTTTCCTTGGAAGCCTACAAGTTGACAAGATCATGTCAAGCTAAGTCACATTAGCTAAAATTGTCATGTAAAATATGGAAGTCCCAAAACATTCTCTTTCCCTAGCATTTAAACCTGAGTCACACATGTTTTGTTTTATAGTTGCTCTGTTGAAAGTCTTTCTGCTGACACCCATGTATAACAGATTCATTCATAAGATGAATTCTATAACCTTATAACTAAATCCTTAGGCATTATAAATGAAAAAGAAAGAGCTGATGTCTGATGTCGAAAAGATATTGCCAGGTGAAACTTGGTAAAAACATCTTTAGCTTGTGGTTGTTTTATTTACATCCAAGTCCGTGTATTAAAGAGAGAGGTGCTATGATACCTTCCTCTTCCTGTCATTCTTAATAATCTTGGTTAAAACTTTGCTTCTTAATAGTCTTTATTAAAACTTTGTTTCTTGGTGCTAAACAATGAGCTTTCTAGTTGCCTAATCCCTGAAACAGGACAGCAATTTAAACTGAAATTACCACAGCAGCAGCAGCCTTGTCCTCCATTTTCTGTAGGGCTTTATTTTCTGGGGTCTCTGAGCTGATTATTATTTGTTTCATTCCTTGTCTAAGTAAACTACAGGCGAAGCTGCAAAATTGAGCATCAAGTGAGAAATGCTAGTATTGAAATTCAACAGCTATTAAAATGGAATCGACATCCAATTATCATACCCAATGTTAATTGCTGTCTCCATCTTGTCTCCAGTCAAAACCCATATCTTAATTCCAGCTTGAGCAAGCTTGTCAATACATTCAGGAACCTGTCCACAATAAATGCAAAGAAATCCAATTTCAACCATTACAATTAAATGTCTAAAGAAGTTACTAAATTCCAGGACTTTATTCAGATGTGACAGGAAACTTAGAGAGTAGGAAACTTAAAGTCCTTTTATTCCTTTTTTGCTTGATGCACTTTCAAACATGATATGTTTTCATGACATGTAAAATGAATTTATGCTGTAGAAAGGAGATAGAGATTTATAGGAATTGAAAAGAAAATGATGTTAATTTGAAATTCTTTTATTAGATTTCACGATGACTAAGGCTCCTTGGATAATAAAATCCCAAAAATTGCTATATGAAAAAGCACTTGAATTTTCCACCGTGATACTGAATGCTCAATTTTTTTTTACTTTTTTTTAACTCACCCCATTTTGAAGTTTATCTTCAACTGCAGTAGCACCAACAAGAATCAAATCCCTCTCGATCTTGGCTGCCACTTCCTCGATCATTTCCTCACGTTCTGAACTTACTGTGTTCTTGGCCTCAGCAAATTCCTGATTGAATTGACTGTATTCTTCCTCATCGAGTTCACGATATGCAAGTACCAAAGTCCTCAAACCAGCATCAGCATACTCATTAATGTGCTCTTTGGTTTGCTCTTCAAATTCTCTTCCATTTTTTGCAAGTCTTTCAAACATGACACTGCTCACCAAAGAAAAACTAAGTTACATAATACAGTAAAATTAAACAATGAAGTTTTTTAAATCACCAAGAACATAAGATTAGCAATACGCTATGTCCATATTTACTGTCAATGTGATGATTGTGACCGTCTCTTGTTATTGATAGGAAAGGTAACATCTGCCAGTTCAAGCTTTTGAGGAAAGATATTAAATTAGGTATCTGGTGATTACTCTGTGAAGTGTTTGTTTATCATCAATGAAATTCTCAACAGATTCTCAATAAAGGAATCACAGAGGAATTCCAAAATCTTACAAGTATGCAGCATATGTGAAGAGTAAGCATTTATTAAGCATACACTCATTTGGTAATTTCTTTTATGCAAGTACTGAAATTCACTATTCTTTTTTCTGAACCAACTGCATAGGATGACTGAACTTATCCCAAGTAATCATATAAGCTTAAGGTGTTGTGTCATATTGCTAACCTGTCAGCTCCTTTACAAAGTAGTAGCAGCTTTCCCTCCTCGTTTCTTACAACCACTGACATCCGCTTTCTAGAGCTACTAAACTCAATAATATGCAAAAGTTGATAAACCCTGAGGAATGAAGAAGTTAATAAGTTGCTTAGTTATAGGAAAAATGATATGATAACTTAAACAGATAAAGAAAATGAGCAAATGACTAAAAACTTTAATAGCTAAATGCAAAACAGGTGGATTGTCTATGAACAAGGAATTGTCTGACTCATGCAATATACCTCATGTTCAGATCTTATGTTTCTAGGAAATATCACAAATTTATATAACATAATCTCTGTATTCAGGCTAACCCTGTCTACATAACTACTTAAATCATTAAAGAAAATAACTAAAGATAAGAAACCAACCTTTTAACTATCTTGCCAGATACTGGATCTAACTCATGCAGCAAGATGCTAGTTTGTGTCCTTTCAAAAAATTCAAATCCAAGTTCTCTTGCTGCAATTACGAATGCTGCTTCATCTGGTGATTCGGCTTCATATGTTACTCTTTTATTTTCTTCATCAATTTCAGGTATTGCAGTGTGGCAGATAGCCAGTAATCTTAGAAACTTTTGGATTACATCTGCCCGAGGTTCATTAACCCAATGACCATCACTAATCCTTTCATCTAAAAAATTGAACCCTTTTATGGATGGTTTTTGGTGATTTTGTTTCTCAACATGGGCGTCTTCTTCTATCACCCCTTGAGGTAAAGGTGACCCCTTTCTCTTAGCCATAGCTCTCTCGACTTCAGTTACTCCACGACCATAGGAGGTTCCAGCCACAGAACACTTGATAAATTCCATTGAGTTGCAAGTCAATGTTCCTGTTTTATCAGAAAGTATAGTATCAACTTGGCCAAGTTCTTCATTCAAATTTGATGTCCGAGCTCGTGCTGGCTTATCAGCTTCCTCATAGTACATGTGCAGATCTTGGTTGATGAAAATGCTTTGAAGAACTTTGACGATTTCTATTGATACATACAAGGAAATCGGAATCAAATAACTATATAACATCAGGGCAGTGAAAAAATGCAAAACAGCAGCAGCTGGTGCACGCTTTGGATCATAATAAACAGTAGTGTCATCTGGTCTGAGATACCATCTTTTCATCCTTCCATCATCAATATCTTCCCTTATTGCAATTCCAAAGAAAATTGAGCCAATAAAAGACATTAAAACCAAGATAAAGAACAAGAAGTAGATAATCTTGTCTGTTCTTCTCTCAATTTTGCTTCTCTTTGAGGGGGGTTCTGTTGAATTCTGCATAACCTTAGTGTCATGACCCGTGAAAATAACCGCCCCATAAATATAATCTGTGTTCCGTAACTTCGAGTCCCTAAGCAGAAGTTGCTGAGGTGAAAGAGGGTACTGTTGCTCTCCTAGCTCCAAACTGCCTATGAAAGAATACAAATTTGCATTTGGATCTTCACATCTTATTAAAGTCTTGAAATTTTGAAAGCTAGAGTCCTCGTGGAGATTTGAAGTTACATCCAGTGCTTGTTTCAGTTTCAAATTGGTTTCTCCATCAAGGTTCATGGTCTCAACATAGCAAACTGCTTCCTCATAATTTGAGGACAGTAAGATAAGATCAGCAGGAAAAAACTCGTCCTTTTCCACCTTTACTATGTCCCCTACTTTCAAATCCATCCATTTAGTATGGTCAAAAACACCATCACGAGAATGCACTTTTACCATACGATTGTTCACTTCATTATCCTGATAACATTTTAATAAACTAGATTATCCTCCAGTGTAGGAAATTTAATCATAGAATAGTGAGCATGTAGACATTGCAACTGAAAGCAAGAGAAAAATAAAGAGGTCTAAAACCACTATTAATAATGAGATGTCAGTTATTATAGGAGACGTCAAGTGAACAGAGAAAATATAGCTAATAATGAGATGTTTGAAATGAAATATCACACAGCCTTGCAAAGATTTCAATTTATGAGGGATCAACTATTGTCTAAATCAAGCCATGCATGAGAGGTTGGCAACTGGTCAATATTAACTTGTATAAGACTAAGAAAAGGAAAAATAAAAACTAAATAGCTAAATCTAGCCATTTGAAAAATAACAAACTCTTCAATGTAGATCAAGAATCAAATGCAACTGCAAAAAGCCAAAAATTCCCAAAAACCTCCCAAGCATTCACCATGATGAAAATTTGTCAAAGAAGTTCCTCAGATTTTACCCAGGCTACCATCTTAAACATATTTATTTGCTGTAATCTAGGTATGATCACTTAAAGACCAGAAAGTTGCATTTAATCTGGAATTGGTAACATAAAGAAGCTTACCTGCATTTTCCTCCTCCAATCTTCAATCAACTCTTTCCCCATTGTAGCCCCAATAACAACAACAAGAGGAACAACATTACTAACAGCTGAGTAAGGAGAGAGTGGTGTGAAAGATAATATTGCACAGATAAGAAAATAAAAATTGGCGACCCGCCTGAATTGCTCAAATAATGACTTGGGAAAAAATGTTGCAAGCGTATACTTTGTAGTTCTAATACAGTTGCTGCCATAATTGTAAAGACCAGCTTCAAAACATTCTGTGTCATTGCAATAAATTACCCGTGAGAAGCCAGGCCCTCCAATCAGTGAATGATCTTCTTTAAAAGATGCCTTTCCACATGAGAAGGCATGGATTCTGCTAAAATGCTGCCTCTTTCTCCTACCTCCAGCCATTTTATCAAATTGAAAGCTATTTTTCAAATTGCTCAAACACAGATTTCACCAACTGGAACTTATTTGCTTCTCAAAAAGAAGAGATTTCTTTGCCAGAAACTTGATCTTTCAAGTAAATTTTTACACCCAATATAAAGAACTAGATGCCAAGATTGAAGCTGACAGAACTAAAACCCTGAGAATCAACCAACCCAGAAATATGTCAAAAAAAAAAACAATAATTTAATAAAATAATAATGAAAAAAACTATGATACAAAAGGAAATTTCTAATGGCAGATTCCCGTAAGAACAGAACTAGAAGAAACCAAAAATAGCAGTAAATCTGAAAGAAATATTAGACGTGAATAAAATGGAACGAAAATAAAGTATTGGAATCGAGAATAGTAAAAAAAATCTCAATCTAAAAAAGATAAAATAACAATAATCCAAAAAAAAATGGAAACAAAATTAAAAAACGAAACCTTTTTAATCTAAAGGAACTAAGAAAAATCAGCATAACATTAACGGTCACACATCAAGATCCCCATGGAAGAAGACAAGAAAAAAAAAAAAAGAGGCAAGACAAAGCAGGGCTTTTTTTTTTCACAGGACTTGTTTAGTTGTTTTGTTTGAAAGCAGAGACGCAAGCCTGTGGGCTGCCTTCTTCCCGGCGTATCAAAAACACACACACACCCAGATAGAGAGAGAAGCGAGCCTGCCATGTCTTACTTTGACTCGTAGCTGCAGAAGCAACATAACCATAAACTTAAAAACGTGCATTTTGGTATCTTCTCTACTTCTTCATCAAAAATATACAGGAAGGCGAAGAAACTAAAAAGGAAAAGGAACCCACTTGAAGTTATCCAAAATAAAACTAAAATTAGAAAGTTCTCTAGCTTTTTAATCAACTTCTAACAAAAGGGTATATACCCAAAAAAAATTATAATAAAGAAAACAGCAAATAGGTAGGAAGCAAAAAGGGAAAAATTGGAGTAGGCAGCATTAAAAAAAAAAAAAAAAAAGCAAGCTGAGAGAGAGAGAGAGAGAGAGAGAGTTACATAGACAACGAAATTCTTGCATGATTAGCAACTGCAGGTGAACTGTGATCTCTGTTTCTCTCTATATGGAGCAGGCTCTTTCTCTTGTGTCTTGAATATGAAATAACAAGTATGAAGCTTCAGAGTTTGACGTGATGAAGAAGCGAACAAACAAGATAGTAGGCGACGCAGGTGGGCAAATGGGTACTACGGAAGCAAATAAGAAGAGGCAGAGAACATATACAAAAATATATTGAGTTGCCAGTTAAGAAAGACATGAAAGAAAGCAAGGTAGATTTTGAAAGTTGAGTTATGAGAAAGAGGCAGCTGCTTTGAAGGGTCAAACGAAGACCAATCTACTGTTCTCACATGGCCGGCTTTTTTTATCTTATTTTATTTTCTCAATGATGATATTATCTTTTTCATTTTATTTTTTTCTCGAGGATATCTGCTTCATTGGAGTTTATCATTTGTTTTTCTGGGAAAATTTACTTTGTCGTCCTTTTTTAGTATTAATGCTTAATTTTAGACGTTTCTGTCTTGCATAAGTTTTGTTGAATTTGTATATATTTTTAGGGTTATATATATGTATGTATTTAAGAGATATAATTGTTAATCTTAATATAATATAAGAATAAAAACTATTCTATTTTTAAAAATATTTTAATAATTTATATATAATTATAAATACAGTAATTTATTCGGCGCCCCAATAAAAACAGGAATGCACACTAGATTTAAGGAAACCTTAAAAGGGAATTTACATATGGTCAAATATAAAAATAAAAAAATATTTTTTTTTGTAAAAGCTTATCGGGCGGTCTGAACCACAATCCACGATAAGATGTCATATCTAATCCTATAATAAATCGAGATATATCTTTTGGTGTCTAACATACCGTGAGATTGAGAGACAAACTCTCTTGACCCTACTAAATGAACCATTTTGTTTTCATGATTACTGACAAAGCTAAGACACTACAGATAGAAATCTACCTTCAATCTTAACTCTTCACATCTCGTCAGTATGAGATCAATTACACAAAGAGTTGCTTGCATGGCTCGTTTCTCGTGCCTTTTTAAAACTTTTGTACTCAGATACATTTCATAATAAGTACCGTCTGATTCGATTTGCCTTTAATCGTGATCGTAAAATTAAAACAATATCTCCTACTAGCAAAGACCTCTTTCAGGCCTCAATCATTTATTTATAATTAAAAAAGTTCAGATGCATTTCATAACAAGTATCATTATGTCTATTAGATGAATCATTCAAAATAAAATCGTCCAAATAAAAAGATTATAAACTCTATAAATATTTCATTCCACGCTACTGTCAAGAATCGAAAAGATGGAAAAAGAGAAAGAAGTCGAAAAAGGGAGACAATTTTTTCTTCAAAGACTTTAAAATCTCTCGTAGAAAGTCAAGCAATTTCATTTCGACGTGGCTATCGGGAGCACACAATAACATCAAAGAGAAATATAAGTTTTTGATTCTACGATGTCTATTTCAAAATTATTTTTTCATATTAATTTAATTTGTTTAATTTATTTCATATACAATGATGATTAATTGTATTCAACTACAAAAGTGTTGAATCTATATCATATTATTTTACATTTTGTGTTTTAGAGGAAGACCCACTTTTTATGTAAAAGCAAATGTCTTTAAGTTGGACTTTTTCTATGTGTCACTTTAATTTTTTATATTCTAATTCAAACAATAGGTTAATATTTATAATGCTTCACCACAACATATAATTATCTATTTTTATTTATTTATTTATTTTGATATTTTCAATAAAGATTTATTAAATAAATAAAATCTAAATATATGTGTAAATTGATATGATGATTGCCTTTTTTTATTAAAAAAATCTTTTTATATTTTTTAAAAAAAAATCTATTACTAATAAAATTAAATTTTAATATTAATTATGAATTTTTTTTGTTAATTTAGTTAATTAAAAATTAAAAACAATAAAAGGTTTAAATAAATAGGTTGGGTTTTGTTTTTTGTGAAGGAAAAGAAGACAAGGTTAATTGCGTGTTGAGGTGAAATTATAGATGAAATTTTTTGTGGATATAAAAAATACAAATGGACAATTTGAGTATTTTCTCAAGAAAATAGACATTTTCCGAGAAACTTGCTACCTTTTTCTTTCTATTTTATATCACAAGCAAAACGTGTCAAATCAATGTAATAATATTGCAGTACGTAGTTGACAAATATGTCTGCGTTTCTCTCAATTATTTATTTATATTGATTAAAATTCAAATCATATAAATTTATATTATTCTAAAAAATCTTATTCGCAAGAGGCTGCAAATGATGATAGATTTCTGTCTCTTACATGTTTTTTAAGGGTTGGTCTTATATTCTGATTTTTTATTTTTATTTTTTAATTTCATACCTAAACAGACAAAAAATCTATGTAAGGTTTTTTTTTTTTTTTTTTTAATAAATAGTTATATATTACATTAGTGTATAAATTTCATGGTTTAAGCTTTCAACTCCCATTTTCAGACTATAATAGTGAGCAAATTCTTGACAAATTCATGTAATAGTATCTTATCCATTACAAATTCTTGAAGACTTTTTCTTAATAATATATCCATAATATTATGGACATAGAATGGACATCTAGTCTTTTCATATCGTAACATAACATTTTATTCCATAATATAAGAAAATCAATAGGTCATTCAAACTCTCTTGTACACATCATATTTATTAATGTAATTCAATATTTGTTCTGATTTTAATACAAACAACATATTACATCATGATGTATGATTATATCATAAAATATTTATTTATTTATAAATAAATAAATAAATTTATATCTATTCACTTTTTGAAGATATATGGAGACTTTTCACTGACTTTCGTTAATGATTTCAATTCTCAAAGTTAGATTTTATAATGGGAGGGTTTGTTCAAATTAGAGACCAAACTACTTATCATCTACATTCTAAAAGTATCATACAAGTTACCCTAAAACCTCATAAACAAGTTCCAAACATGTCATTAAACTCTGTAAATTGGCTAGACAAGAGACTTTCGATGGTTCAAAATCCCATACGAAATGGAAACTCTATTTTTGGACAACCTTCAGCAGCAAGGTTTCAAATTCGAAACTCCTTAAGCCCAACTTTCAATAATCAAACCTCTTTTTGTAAAGAGCCATAATTCAAGTTTCAACACCTTTCGACTTCCAAAATCAAGCTATTTTGTAAAAAAGGTTCGGCAGCCGAAATTACTTTTTATAGCCGAAATTGAGTTTGGCAGAGTACCAATACTAGCCTCCACATACCAACTTATGCAAAAACTTGAAATTTAGCTCACAACAATCACACAAATTATATTTCAACATCTTATCCAACTCAAAACAACATAAAACACCCATAAAACATAACATGTAACCATAAAACATATTTTTCTTGCATTATCATGGTATCAAGTTCAAAACAACATAATCTCAATAAATTCAATTTAGAATCACATGCATTGGCTTCCATGGTAGTTTGAAATCTCCTAACACTATTAAACCTAACATAAAACTATTGCATGCATTATTCTTCTAGGATCAGTTCTCCAAGGCCAAATTACATCAAAACTTATTTATTTTTACATTATTGTTTCAAAAACCCATTTTCTAATTATGCAAATACTTTATTCCATACACACTTTCAAATCATAAACTTTTGATTCAGAAACTTACTTCTTGAAGATCAAAAGCAATAAAAACTTTATGGTTCTTAAAAAGTTGCCAAGTTTCCAAACAAAGAGAGCAAATAATTTGAAAAAAATTTCAATATATCATTAAAACAAGTAAAGATTTTTCTTTAAGTTGCTTTAAAAAATGATTTTAGGTTGGAACTCACCTTGAGAGAGCAAAAGTTTTGAAATTTCTTCTCTCAAGTTAAGCTGCCTCTGTTTTATACTCGAGCTGGCTAGAACAGTTCGATGACAGAACTTGAGTTTATGGCTGAACTTAAGAGTTCTAGTCCATCTAGAGTTTTCTTTATTTTGAAAATCAAATTTTCTTACAAACACATTTAAATTCATTTTAGAAGACTTAAAATACTTAAAAAGACTATTTTACCCTTGAGTCACCCTTCCGACTTAAATTTTGAATATTTTTTGAATATTTCATTTAAAAATTAAAGTTTCAGCGTTGGAGAGATATTAGATTATTACATGAGTAGATACAAACTCCGTTTTAATGAATGAATAACAAACTATAGCATGCTAATAAGAAATCGACATTAATGATTATACTATAATGCATTCATATTGAATATAATTGAAAAATAATTTTTATACTTTTATCTTTTTATATTTTCTCACTACTCTACCTTTAATAGTTTATTCTCTCCCTTCACTCCAATATTTCAGATGTCAAAGCAGAATAAGCAATAAAATTTAGGTAGTTTAGTTCTAAATAATTAGGATATATTATAATTGGATAATTTATGCTCTACCCATAGAAGGTTTTATATTTTATATGTATGATATAATCTCATTTTTGTGATAACTGTAAGTTTTCAATTTCTTTTATTTATAGCATGCATAGATATAACCATATATGTGTCGAGATAAATTGAGAACTTCGATAAAATATATGTTTAATTATACGTTAAAGATTATAATGTAAGCCAAAATATTGACTATATTCAAATATATTTCGTGGGATCTTGAGATATAGGCATGACTTGTTAGAATTTCGGTAAACTCAGATCAACATGAAATCTAACATCGACAATATTTTAGTTTTGAGTCGTTACAACTAATTTGTTATTTATTTTTAATTTTAAATTTAATAAAGAAAGATCATTAAAAAAATATATTATATTGTTAATCTTTGATGAGGATAGAATCTTCATACATTTAATAATATAATTAATTTTCTTAAAAAAATAAGCTTATTAACATTATACCGATTTTGTTTTTCTAATAAATAGAAAACAAAAAAGAACATTAGATTCTCTCAAATTTTATGATACACTTGGAATTTTATCTAAAATAGTTTTTAATTTTTAATTAAATTTAAATATAATTGGATGATTTTGCATCGACAATTATATATATATAAGAAAATTGAGAGTAATGAATTAGGTGAACTAAACACCGTTGGCATTGTGCAAGTTGTAGGGCAAAAATTTAAATAAGTTAGCGTAGCGTCAAAGAAGATGGTTTTAGTGAAAGCTTCCAAAATCAAAGGTCACACCAAATCTATTTACATATATAAATCTATCATTTGATTTTTTTTTATTTTTTTAATTGAGCTATCAATATTAATTATTCATTTAAAAATATAAAAATATTAGTTTTTATTTATTTATTTATAATAATAATATGAATTCAGTAATCTGAAAATTTTAATTAGCTAAAATGCATAATTAACTTTTAAATAAAAATTCAATTATGGATAACATTTTACACTATAAAAATATAATTTAATTTAATCCTTCCATATAACATGACTTTTATTATGCCTTTTATAAAGTTCAGAATTTGTTTGGTATATTTTATGTAAAAAAAATTAAATAAATTTTTTATATAATTATATATGATTTTTATTTATTGTAAAATGATTTACTTACATTAAAAAAAGGGTTATCGATTTACTGAATCAATGGATTGTTCTCTTTTATAACAAAAAAAAAAAGGGATGAACTTAACTTAAAAAGTGACCTACGAGTGGGGAAGTGTCAGTTTCAAGGCACCAACTGCCCAATTGTCACTAATATTAATGTCCACACTTGTAATGCTATCCTATGGGCTGATATCAGCTGAAATAGATACGCAGCCTCTGAAACTAACTGCTACGAATACCACCAAAAAAATAAACACATTTTTTTATTGCCCAGTCCATGCTCGCTGCAGCTGCCTCCATAATGATGGTTTGGAGGACTCATATACTGCCACTTAATACGTCAAAGAAAGAGGGTGAAAATATCTCTATCAACAAAAATAAAAAATGCAACTTCATTTATGGTATGTTTGGATAAGATTCTCTTTTTTAACATGCAATCCAAACTCTGAAAGCTAAAGATAAATCTCTATCCTCCTCTCTGCAACAGTGCATACTGATGCAGAAATGATGTTCATAAGTTGCTAAATAATAGAAAGGTCATTCATATACAGGAAAAACTACGTACGCAAACTTATGCTTCCAGTTTTTTTATAAATGATGTATGCCACTGGACATAACTCGGTCATCCATGTTGAAAAAAAGTACTAGATAGTTGTGCATATCAGCAAATTTTGATATTCAGCAACCAACTGAAGCTATTAAGAGAACTGATAAGAACTTCTAACAAAAAAGCATTGCTCTCATTCCTCTGCTGTCTCCCACACCGTTCCTAATACCTTTTCCCTCGCCATTGAAGTGATTGTCTAAGCTTTTGCCGTGACGTTGCAACAGAATAATGGTTGTGCATTTTAGTTCCATAAAATCAATGTGCTATCATAAGCCTCACAAGTAGCTCAAGGTCCTTGGTCAATTCACTGAATTTAAGCAGTGCCAGGCCAAGGCATTAAACAAAATACTGCACCCTTTATCTTATTGGTGATTTCTTCCACAAATCCACACATGTAATTTAATATGATGAAATTCAATCCTTCCTTTTCCGCTTCTCTTTCTTTGATTCTACGTGCTCTCTTTCAGTACCAAATTGAGATCTGCTAGGTGAGTACCGGCTTCTGTGCTTATGATGTTTTGAATGCTTTCTTCTTCTGCTGCTGCTTTTTTCTCGGGATGAACCTTTCTTTCTTCCTTTTGACCTGGAAGAGTAATGACTTTGATCGTCATCAGATAAATCACTGTAAGAGTCAGTACTACTATACTGATGTGACCTTGAGCGTTTCCTGGTCCTTTCATCATCTGATGAACTAATGCTTGATTTTCGGTGCCGACGAGAAGGGGATTTAGCTTTCCTATCATTTTGAGGTGTCTTTTCAAAATCAGTCTTTCCAGATCTCTTATCAGATGGACCATGTTCCATATGCCTGCTGCTATCACCCTGTGGGCTACCTTGGATGGATTCATGCTTTTGGGATTCAGTCCCTTTAGTACTCTCCTGGTTGTAAAGAACCTTCTCATTTCTGGAGGCTACACTACAGTTACTAAAAGTGGAAGCTAACCTATTTTCAACTGGCATGATATTCATATTTCCACCATTGGCAGTTGCAGATTCTTTCTTAGAAGAAGTCCCAGTTTTATTCGTTGAGTGAGAAGTTCCGGTTCGATCAGGGGGAACCTCCAACCCCAGTTCTTTGCCTAAAGATTCTAAGAAGTCACCTGCTATCAAGCGATTTAATGTTGTATGAGCCACTTCAACTTTCTTCTCTGGATCATCCACTTTATTGACAATAGGGGTTTCCACCTCATCATCAGAATCATCAGAGAAAATAGCCTGCACATGATCATTAGCAGCAAAAATCGAAGCATATCAAGCTCAGCATTCTTGGAAAGGAAATCCATCTAAATTGTCTGCAATGTAGATACATCAGGGATGCACTCATGCAAGTGCATCAATAACAGAGCTATAAAAAATGCAGGTTCTCATTCAATATTGCTGGTAGTTAATCAACCCTCTCAATGTCTTCTCCATGAACTACGATGAAATCAAGTGGTATACAGAATATTTTAGATAAACGATTGCCATTTCCAGTGTCTAATCCAAATATTAAAATTTTGTTTATTGGAATTTGGCACTAATTATAACTCACTGCAACTCAACAAAAAAAAGAAAATGATAACGACTGATTACACAAGTTATCCATGAGCAATTTTCATCTTTTCCTACTTCTATTCTTCTTCGGTATAAGAGAGGAAAAAGCAGGAGTTCAAATACCAGACCGTCTCTAATCTGAGACGGGTAGTAATCCAGAACAATTCAGTAACCCAGTGCACATGCACCTTTACTCACATTTACCAAGGGTACTCTTCTTGTGTAATGGAGAATCTACATTTTTTGGGAATAAAGAAGCACCACATCTGTGTATATTTGTATATTATAATCCATTGTAATCCCCAAGAGAGATGCTTTGTCATCTTGGTTAACTCACCTCAACAATCAAATTAAAGACTATAGGACTCCAATAAAGTGAAGATCTTCAGTTTTTCATTTTTCTAAATACTTTGTCTTACAGCATAATGTTACTCAGTTCAAAATTCCAAGAAACATGTGTGCAGATACAAGGTGCATAAGTGAGGACATTGAGGTGGACGAATTGGAGAGCTCCAAGCAAATCCTATATGAACAGCTTGCAACTATATACAGTGCAAAATTAGGAGACAGTACAAGATGCTTAAAATGATTTGAACAGTGGCAAGGAAGATGGACCTAAATGAAGAAACTCCTTAAATAAGAACCTAGCATGGACTTGAGTTTGGTTTCCTAGGAGAAGGGTGGGAAATGGTTAAAGCAATCAATTTCTAGCATGCTTGAAATATGTGAAGGCTTCAAACTTCTGTCAGTACATTCTTTCATGACAACTACCATATGCATATCCATTTCTTGAGATACCCAACATGTATTTTTATTTCTGATGCAGAACTCTTCGCATATTATCAAATATAAATTATTAACAGATAATTCAGTAGAAAATATACCTTGTAAAGGTCTACTGGCCTCTCCACGTTTTCCACTTGCACCTCGATTTCCTTTTCTGCATGAGCTACATCTTCACTTATTTCTTGAGTGTCAGTTGGAAGAACTGAAACTTGATCTTGATCTCCAACAAATTCTCTGAATTTTGTGGTTTTGACAGAATCCAATTTGAATATTAAAGAATCCAATTTGCTTCTCATCCGTGGAGGTGGCGGTGGCTGTAAATGACAACATCACACCCAGTCACGTATATTTCTAATATACAGAAGCTTATATATCCAGAATGTGATAGCTCCAGTAACCATGCTGGGAAAAAAAAAAGACGAAAAGGAGAAAGGAAAATAACACGTTTAATTGGGGGGGTGGGGGGGGGGGGGGGGGGGGGGGCGGGGGGGGGTCAAAAAAAAAAAATTTTAAAAAAAAAAAATAAAAAAAAAACAAAAATTGGAAAAGGAGAAGTGAAATAACC
>CAOGCB010070072.1:0-24480 GCA_948266635.1 Cnidoscolus chayamansa
GAGAATTATGTTATGCAATACTCAAAATTAACAGAGTAGGGTTAAAGAGAGTGTAGTGTACCTGATTTAGGAGTCTCCCACTGCGAAGCTTCAGCTTGGATCGATTAATTAATTTTAGCAATTAAGAGGTGGCCACAGATCAAGTAATATGCAACAGTTTATGCACTAGGGAAAGCGATAAATAATTGCTTAAAGCAAGGAGGGAGAGTGATCGCTGACAACTCAAGCGGGGGCCCTGAGAATGGAGCTGGAGGCTCCTATTTATAGGGAAAAATCGTGTTTTCGGCGGCCTGGGCCGCTGGGAGGCGGCTTGGGCCGCCTTTCTGGCAGCCTGGGCCGCCCGTCTGGCGCCCTGGGGCGCTGGGTGGCACCCTGGGGCGCTGGGTGGCGCCAGGGTTTTGGGCGCCCTGGGCCGCCGTTTTGGCGGCCCAACTGCCGCGGTGAGGTATTTTTTTCCGCCTTTTTGTATTTTTCGGGAGTTTTATACTTCCAAAAATTATTCTGAGGATACGTTTGGGTTCCTTATAATTTTCTGGTCATTTCTAGTACCACTTTGGTATATTTCCAGAACCTTTTTCGAAAGACCTCTGGTCTGGTCGGGCTGTTTGACTTTTTTGCTCGGCTTTCGTTCCAAGGCTTTTTTATGGGTTCCGTACCTTCGAAAATTATTTCGAAGACGACGTTCTGGTGAGAATGGTCCGAATAACCGGCGGCCAGCCGCCGGCGAAGGCAGTTGATGACTTTATGTCGGGTGTTGAGAGAGCTGGGCTGTTTTACAGTCCGTGAAAATGGGCTTTCTGAATCTCAAAATTCGAGTATTCACACTAATGCTTTCTCTCGACTTCCTTCCAACATATTAGAGATCTATGCTTCCTTCCATTCAATGCTTCATATGGAGCCATTCTGATACTCAAATGTAGATGTTATTGTAAGCAAACTCCACCAACGGTAGATATAACTTTTAAGAACCTCTAAAATCCAGCACACACATCCAAAGCATAACATCAATTGTCTAAATGGTCCTCTGTAATTGTCCATCTATTTATGTACTATGCTAAAATCTAGTCGTGTTCCCATAACATTCTATAGACTTCTCCATAATCACAAGGTAAACTAGTGTCCTTTGTCAAACACTATGGATATCGGTGTATCATGTAGTCTAATTATCTCCTCTAGGTATATTTGTGCCAATTTATCCATGGAGTACCAGTCCTTACCGATAGGAAGCGCACCGACTTTGTGAGTCTATCAACTATCACCCATATGGAGTCACACCTATTGGATCTAATTGGTAGCCCCACAACAAAGTCCATAGAGATGCGTTCCCACTTCCATTATGGAATTAGTTGTGGGTTCAATGTTCTTATAAGATTCTAGTGCTCCAAATTTACTCTGTCACACATGACCCAATGATATGAACTGAGTTATCTCCTTCATTGTAGGCCGCCAATAGACTTTCTTCAAATCCTGATACATTTGTATGGCCCTAAGTTGGACACTATACCGAGCATCTTGTGCTTCCCTCATAATGTTCCCCTTTAGACTAACATTATTTGGCACACATAATCTAGTTCCAAACTAGTGAATGCCCTAGCTATCAAATCTAAACTCATATATTTCCCCATTCTATACCATTCTAGCAATTTTAACCAACTCTAGGTCTTCATGATGTTTCTGAGGTACTTGCTCAAGAAACACTATAGTTACCTTCATTTGTGCCACTAAGGCACCATTCATTACTATCTTTAGCTGAAGCCCCTCTTTGATAAGCTTATAAAACTCGGCGACCACTAGTCATCATACTATAGTGATGTGAGATAAACTACTCAATGATTTTCGATGGAGGGTGTCAACAACTACATTAGCCTTGCTCGGATGGTACTGTATTCTGCAGTTGTAATCACTAAACAACTCAACCTATATTCTTTATCTCAAATTCAACTCTTTTTGAGTCAAATGTACTAGAGACTCTTATCATCCATGAAGATCTCATATTTAACCCTATACAAATAGTTTCTCCACATCTTCAAAGCAAATATCACTATAGTCATCTCCAAATTATGAGTCAGGTAGTTCTTTTCATGCTTCTTCATATGTCTCGATGCATACAATATTACTCCATCATTTTGCATTAGAACATATCCCAAACCCACTCTAGATGCATCACAGTACACAGTGAAGTCTTCCCCTATCCTCGGTAAGGCTAACACCATTGCCATGGTTGACCTCTTTTTCAGCTCTTGAAAACTCTCATCACATACATCCGAACATACATATTTATGGTTCTTTTGTGTTAACCTGGTCAATGGAGCAGTAATCTTAGAGAAATCCTGGATGAATCTCTTATAGTACCAAACCAAATCAAAGAAACTCATGACCTCTGTAACTACGGTAGGTGCCGGCCTGTAACAACCTACCTGACCATACAACTATTGGCATCAGAATCCTGACCACTTGAAGGTGACCAAAACCCTAACAAGCCATAAGCATTACATATCATTCCTTTTTCTTTTCATTAATATTTTCATATACATTAACAGTAACGTAATCATTAAACTTAACTTTAACATTAACATAACAATCTCATGCATTCAATGGATTTAAGTAGAAGATAAAATAAGGAATATTTAAATCCCTAATATAGGTGTCCTACATGTACTTATACATGTCATCATAATAAACATAACATATGTACTTTAATCCAAATCAACATTTATACATGAGACTTTAAAACATAACTTAATACATGATTTCTTAGCATTAAACATTTTACATATCCTAGGGGCGAAAAACGTAATTACATCACAATGATATGTTCAAGCTACTTGATGTTTTCCAATACGTCCTGCATACGCTTGAAAAATAAGAATGAGAACTGGGGATGGGATGGGAGGACATAAAATGGGTAAGCTATTTTGAAATAGCTTTGTGAGTAGATACAAAAAAACATATACATAAAACATTTCTTTTATGCACGTATAATGCAACATTGTCAAACATATCAGCTTAGGTAAATATTATCACCAAGATCCCTAAGCAGTTTTGTAATACCCGGGACCAAAGAGGGCGGGAAGTGATTGCCGGTGCTAGAGAGAGCACGGACAAGGAGCGGCTTCTGGCAGACTTCTAGGTGGAGGGATACATGAACGAATCGATCCCACACCCGAAAAAGAGGGATCCTGAGACTGTGTAGGGATGGGGCTGCACAGTTGAGTGAATTCGAAATTGTGCAGGTATGGGACTGTACAATTGAGAATAGCTTAAGAGATTTGATAGGTACTAGTTATATCAACAAGGTGCACCTTCCTTTTCGGGAGCCTTTCCGTAAAAACTCCATGGTTAAGCGTGCTTGGCCTAGAGCAATTACAGGATGGGTGACTTTCTGGGAAGTTCTCCCAGAAAGCATGTGAGTGAGGACAAAGCATGCTGGAAAGGACATATGTTGGTTTGTAGCGGCAGTCGTCAAATTTCGGGTGTTACACTTTCCAAATCATGTTAGGAGGGGAAGGAAAAGAAGTGGAAACTGAGATAGATTCTTTTGAAAAAATCAAGAAAGTAGATTGAAAATTGATAAAAGTTGGGCATCCATATAAATGGAACGAAGACGAATATGAGCTAAGTGAATGTTTGCCATTGACAGAGGAGGTATGGCTCATCTATCAGTTGGTGAGCCAATCCAAATTTATTACCTGCATTCACCCAAAGAAACTATTCTCAAATCTCAAAAAGATCTGCCAAGAAGACGAGTCTCTAAAAAGCTACATGGCTCAATTCAATGCCAAGGCCATCTAAGTCGAATATTGGAACTTGGAAACTGCGTGTGAGGTGCTAAAAAAAGAGACACTTAAATGCAAAATTCATGGACTCTCTGATTAAAAACAAGCCTCATCCTATCGACATGTGATGGAGAAAGCCCAAAAATACATTAGACTAGATGATGAGATTCATGCTCTAAAGAACAAAAGAAAACCAAACGAAGTTAGGAGTGACAAGGACAGACAGAAAACTGGGTGAAACAATTATCATATCTGAGAAAAGGAGCCCAAAAGGAGGAGGATTGGGTACAGAAATTACACCAAGTTGAATAAATGAAACGCAAAAATCCTAATTAGGATAGGATTCAATAGGAGGAGGGCGAATCACTCAGAAGTTAGGTAGCTTGATTCAATCCGAAGACTTAAATATGGAAACCTCATATGAGGCTTTAAATAAAGGAATGCGGAGCACCAAATTCATGAATCTCTAAATCAAGAATCTCACTCATTCTTATCAACAATTAATGGAGAAAGTTCAGAAATGCATACACTTGGACGATGAGATTTAGGCATGACAAGAGAACTTATAAGGGAAAAACTAATAAGGATAAACAAAAAGCTTTGAAGCGAGACAATTATCATGTTTGGGAAATAAAACCTAAAAGAAGGAAAAAGTAATACAGACACTATACCGAGCTAAATGACTCGAAACCAGGATCCTAATATAGATCTAGAAGAAGGGCACAGATGTAAAATAGTTGGAGCAAGTTGAACTCTTGATAACACCCACAAAAGAGATCAAAGTAAGTTCTATAGATTTCATGAGAATCACAAACATAACACCAAGGAACGCAGACACTTAAAAGGTGAAATAGAAATATTATTGCAGGATAGCACCTTGAAAAAGTTCACAAGGTCAAACAAGGAAGAAAGAAGAGACGATGTTCAAAAAATCCTACGATCAGTCATAAGAAGTAGAGGAGTCCCATTCTATTCTAGCCATAATACCGCAAACGGTAAATCCACTAGTCAGCCATAATAATGGCTACAATAAAGCACGACAATGAGAATGCCTTGCCAGCCATAATACCGAAACAGTAAAAACACAGCAATAAGGATGTCTTGCTAGTTACAATATTGGCAATGGTAAAGGCACAACAATGAGGATGTCTCGCCAATCATCATACCGAAAATGGTAAAGGCACAACAATGGGGATGAAATTATAACACCCTAGTAAAAGCATCATGTAAGTATGAAATTTCAGCACCCGAAAAAATTTGGGATTTTTAAGTCTCAAATTTTGGTGGAAGGCCTGCAAGAGAACTCATTATAGCCATCTATTCTCGTTGAGCCTGTTGAACTTTAACATCTGAACTAAAAGGCATTAAAGCATTTACTTATACATAAATTCTTTTAAAATCCATAAAATACGTAGCAAGTATCCGATCATTTTTTCCGCACGATAGAATGATTGCATACCTCAAAATGTGAGAAATGTCCCAGTTTCCTAAGTATAAAAACTACAAATAATCCATCAACTATTTAATGAACTCGCAATGCTTAATTAATCCAATTACCTCGCTACTAATGGAGTTGCGAATTTGCATAAACAACCGAGCATCTTTTCTCATCCAAGTTTGTTTCATATCATCATTGAACGGATCCTTTCAAAGGTGATCATCCATCCGAATACTTCTATGGTACACTTGAAATGTTTTACTCCAATCAAGATAATTGGAGCCATTAAGTTTATGTTTTGTGATTTTAGTCATCACAGGAATTGTATCTACAATTGCAGTCCTATTCTTAGACATTTCAAATTACAATAATAGCAAGCCACAAAAAAAATAACAAAGCCAACAATAGGACCTAGGGTAGCAGCCAAACCAACCAAATAAATTAGAGCAGCAACAAAATCACCTCTAAAATAGTACCCGAACGTAAAATAAATTTGGGCAGCAACTTGAATCAACAAAATCACCTCCAAAACAGCACCCAAACACAAAATAAATTAGGAGATTGAGTACACTGCTGGGCTATGCTAGTGAGGTCAAATGGAGTTGAATATGATGGCGGATGCGCCAACGAGCAGGACGGTGACAAAATATTCAATCAATGTGTGTGGCTCACACGTTAGACTTTCGGTGACTGTATTTCACAAGTAGACTCGCCAGAGTGTTCCCGTCCTCCCTAGGTGGGCAGTGAGATCAAAATATCAATCTAAAACGGTGACCTAAAGAACAGCAGCCTAAAACCAAAATTGGATCTAAACCTTAAATGAAAATTTTTAGTTCTCTCTAAATAGGCTCTAATACCATGAGAAAATGTAGAATGATGATTTTATTGTTGTGTATTCATCAGAACAAAGATGACCTATGTATATACATAGGTGAGCATTAAATAGGAAGTTAATCCCTAAAATCAAACCCTAGAATTATGCTCTATAATCAAGTTGATGAGGAATTAATTGCTATCTAATCTAGCTAATTTAGGAGGCAAACATTCTGTTAACAAAGATGGAAGTTTAAAGTTGGATTCATTATCATATAATGCATAATACATTCTCATACCTCATCAAATATCCATTTGCAAACACCAGATTGCTGCAAGAGATGAATGTATTTGAATAGCAGCCCTACAATATCCTGCATGTGCTCTGCATTCAATCAAGAATAATTACCCACAATAAATAACAGATCCATAAGTCAAAAAGATAAGCTAAAATTAATCTTTGCAACTCAGTCAAATGATAGGCCCATGGCTTAAAGACTAATCAGACAAAACTGAAGTAGGAAAGAATACTAAAACTAACCATGACCAGCATCAGTAAGATCAATTACTACTTTAAAAAAAGAGAACTCTGTTGTCCAGTCCCCTTCACCAGCAACCAAACCAGTAGCCCATCCTGCATTTTTTCCGAACCAAATTATCTGGTTAGTGTAATTGGTTTTCAAGAAAGAAAATGTGGAAAATAAACAATGGTAAAGTTAGAAGAACAATAGAAGATGAAGAAAATAACACGAAGATTTATGAGGTTCAACTACAAGAGCCTATGTCTATGGACTTTAATTGTATTGTATATCCATAATACATGAACTTATGTACTATTAATATTAGACTGAAGACTTCTATGGCATGATATGATAAATTAAAGATTTTTCTAACTAAATAAGAATATGTAAGGTACATATTGACTGCCCATAACACTCCCTTTTAATTTGGAGCATGGTATCTCATCAACTCCAACAAAGGGCACAAGAAGGGCAGGCACATATGAAGTCATAACAGAAACATCAAACAGAAAGTTCATAATTTTAATTACATACATAGACAAAAACATCCGCTGCAGAGATGATTTATGCATGCACATGCTATCTGCAACATATCCTCAATAGTACATGTGGTAGATTATATTTTATGCTTAAAATTCTATCTTAATAAATTGTCCTTTATAACTTTCTGTGCTATCTTAAAAACAGATTCCAATTGTCCACTGGCATAGCCTGGTTCTTTCATATCAATAAAAGCTTTGGAGCCTCCTCTTTAAATTGTATATCATTGGGGAAAAAAAATTCAATCTGAGTGTTACATACTATAGAAGTAAAGGGATTAATAGGAGGGAGATATGATTAGAATTGAAGCAAATTATGGTTGACTTAGTCAGAAATTAGTTAGGGAGCAGCTACTAAACTTTTTTATAAATAGAAGTTCTGTATTCAAGAATAGCAATCAAGAATTCAGCTAAACAATCACTCTTCTCATCTAATCTTTCTATTCTCTTCTCAAATATTCTCTATTCTCTTCTCATCTACTCTAATCTTATATTTCTCATCTCTTTTCTTTCTCTCTCTCATCCCTATTTTCTGTTCTCAGTCCATATATGTAATAATTGGTATCAAAGTCATGTTAGGGAAATTTGCAGAATAGAATACTAATTTCAGCAAAATCCCTAGATTGAAATTTCAAGAAACAGGTTTCTTGAATTGCAGAAAGTGAGAACTTCAAGCAGACAAAATAGAAGGAATAACAAGAAACCAAAAACAAAAGAAAGAAGAAAGTAGAAAAAGGTTTCAAGAACTTCAAGAAAGAAAAGAATAAAGACCTAGTTCTTGGAAAAGAGATCAAGAAGGAAAAGATTTGAGGGAAAATCAAGAAAATAGAAATTTAGGGGAAAAGAAAAGGAAGAAGAAGTAGAGAGTTTCAATAAAGGAGAAAAAGAAAGAAGAAGGGAAAGACAAACAGTTTAGAGAGAGAATTTCAAGAAATAAGAAGAAAAATTTCAAGATAGAGAGTTTAGAGAGAAAGAAGGTACAGAGGAAGAATTTTCAAGGAAGAAGACGAAAAAGAAAAGATTCTGTCAAGAAGAAAGAAGAAAAGAAGGAAAAGAATGGGAAGAAGAAAGAAAAATGAAAGGGAAGAATAGAGGAGGAAGGGGAAAAAAGAAGAAGAAAGAACCTGAAATTTGGGTCCTGCGGTCCTGAAACAGCAAATTTAAGACACTCCATATTCATTCCCAGTAAAATCATGCACTGAATACGTAAAGAGATTGTCAGCTTAAAAGTTGTTTCAACATCACTAGAAGTAGTCACCAATAAAGCATTATATATGTTCCCTGCAGGATTTGATACCAGGGACCTAAATTTTAACCAATTTATAAATTTTCTGATTGCATGGTGCATCATCCTAATACTCATTGGATTCATAGCCAATGACAAGCTCCTATAATTACATAATGCTCCAAAAGAAGTTTGAACGACAACAATCATTCTCTAAGCTCATAACTTGTGCTAAATAATGCCCCAGTCAGGTATAACAGTATAGAGAAACATATCAATCATAAAGAAAGAACACAACTCACATGTTATCAAGTAAAGGACATTAAATCACCTTTACTCTTAGAATAGGAGTTCTAATTTCTAAAGGCATCTAAATGGCGATTGAGGCCAACCTTGCTTGCACCTTTTTATGCTCGTCTCCTATGTCTAGGCAAAGGAAAAAAAAAAACATGCCATCTATATATTAAAAAATGATTGCATATTCAACAACACAAAGCAAAAATAGATCTTCCAATAGAAGATCATTTTTTTAAACAAAGTAAGGGGTTCACTTTCAAGAGTAAAAATGACATACATAAAAGCTATCGCCAGAAACACATAAAGGACAAGAATAACCCACCTAAAGTTTTCAAGACATAAAACAAAGATCCTTCTCCTTCATGGCCTATAAGATGGCCAAGATACCTGCATGGCCCTTCCTTATAGTAAAGAATTCCTGGAGTTATTGGCCACATGATATTCAATATGTGACCTTGTTTTATTGGGACAACTCTGACAAGTATCTGGAAAAAAAAATGTGATAAGAGAATAAAGGATATATAAAATAGTCTTCTAGAAGTCTATTGTAACTTTGGTTGTAACATTCTTTTCTACCAAAAAAAAAAACAGATGTCCACAACATGCAACCATATTAACTACATGTCTATACTAGTTCTAAACTACCTGTAAATGCTCTGATGTGCAAGGCTGACCAGGAAAAGATAAACAGCTTCTAGCATTATTAGTTATTTCCTGGAACTTGTCCTCAACAAGGCTTTGAACTTTATCAAGGCTTTCTGAAGATTTCCATGGCAAAGTAATCATAATTGTAGACAAGTAAATGAGTTAAGCTACAAATGCAGTGAGGCAACCATTTATACTTACCCTTGGAATATATCACTAGATGCATGAGATTGGCTGAATAATTTTCTTCATAGAACTTGAGAAGTTCTTGTCTTGTATCCAACCCTTTTGCTTTTGGTCGAACTTCAAGAGTATCCCAATTCCCTATAGGTCAACAAAGGACAGACATTTCAAGAAAATATGGAGATTTTCACCTTCTTTAACACAAAAACCAAGTTTTGTTATAAAAATGATTCTTGCAGAACTTATAGGAGTTAATTATGGGAAACATAATCAGAACTAAAAATAAATTTCAAAAGCTTGTAATAACATCCAATTCCCCAGGACAAAGAGTTGGCTTTGATTATGAACACAACATAGCAGAAAATATCATTAATCAACATTTCAAGGATTCGGTCATGATGACTTAGTAAGGAACAAACAAAGTCAAACTGGCCAATGGGCTCCCAAGGTGACTTAGTAAGGAACAAACAAAGTCAAACTGGCCAATGGGCTCCCAAGGTGCCTGAATATATTGCACTTACTTCATTGTATAAATTATCATTTTTTATAAGGGAAAAAAAGAATTTTTAATAAAGAAGAAAGAAGCAAATTCCAAATTCAGGTGTAAACTATAATCCACATAGTTTACCTGTACTGAATTTATGATATGGGTGGCCTTCATCACTTAGATGTTTCTGAAGCTGCATACAGTAGCAAATGTGTCAGAAAAAATCAGATTGAAGTACATTAATTATAGCAATACTTTGATACATGACACATGAAATGCCACATGCAAAAAGAAGAAATTACATATAAACATTGTGTAAGGATATGTCTAGTTTTCCACAGTTTTTGAGATGTTAAATTTAAGCAATATGTAATCTTGAAGTCCTACAATTTTATGTTAGATTTAAGCAATATTTAATCTTTAAGTCCTTTAGTTATACTCCTCTATCTATCTAACAAGCATAACCAATCCAATAAATGCACTCTGAGAAGGAGTCCTATCAGAACACAAGTTAGCTAGTAGGCTTTGAACGAAAGAAATGTATCATGTGTTGCCTGCATGTTAGTTGGAAGGTTTAGGCCACCTGTTTCTGAAAGAGATTTTTGCAAACCTTTTAAGAAGGAAAAATTCACCATATTTCTACCCTGCCCTATAAGAAAAAAACCAGCAATTGATTTATCTATTCTAAAATTTTAGAAAATTAAATCCATTCAAAAACTTGCAAAAGGACAGTGTAGGATGCATGAGCATTGCCACATTTAAGCTTGTAGAGGAAATCCCATAAAATTTCCCTGTATTTCCAATCAATTGCAATTAATCTAGTCCTATTATGAAAAAAAAGTAAGACAATTAAAACTTTAAGATAGAGCCCATATTACTTTTTCAATGCTATTGTATTTACATAATGAGTTTTTATGTGTAAAATAAAGTTGGTCCACTTCCTGAGATGATAGATCAATAAGACCAGGATTCATTGCCAAAAGGACTCCTTTCTTTTATAGATGAATGAATTTATTGAATAAGTCAAAGACATGCAAACTTTAGTAGACAAGAAGTATAACCGCACCACTAAATGTAATGGAAAATTAAACCTTAAAATTTGGAGTATAAGATAGTAGCAGATGAAAAATTACAAACCCTTCAAAGAGCATAAGCAGACTCATGCTCCATGATAAAAATCTGGGTTTTAGAAACTTATTTCATTAAATATTTTCTTTTGAAAAAGGAATCCCTTTTCTGCACTGAATTTTCCAATTTCTTCTCCATGCATCTCTACCCCAAGATGTGTTAATTAAATAAATACAAAGCTCACATTGATCAAGTTTCATCATTTAGCTTCACCTAAGGCATCGACATATTAAAAGATGTGCACACACCAAAGCTCAAGGTATAACATGGCCAAAATCTAAGTTAGCAAGGGCTGCAATTGACACCTGGTTCATTCTCCAAGCATCAGATAATAAATTTTTCTGATTCTCTGTATGAGAAAGAAATAGGAGAATAAGTGACTATTGACAGAAACAAGAAAAGGAATTACAAAACTTGCAAAGTAGGGAAGTAAAACAGTTTACAGCACTTAAATAGAGAGGCTACTGAACATAAACGCTAACCAGAATCAACAGCCTTAATCTCTCTCGTTGTTGCATCAGCTGACATTAATGGTTCAATAAAGAACTGTGCAAACCTGAACAGACATCGCATGCAAAAGAACCAAGCTCACAAACCTTATGAAGATACCTACGAGAATAAAGAACTATCAGAAAATGAAAACTGGAGTTACCTGTCCAAAGCATTTTCAAAGCAATCAGTGTTGACATCAAAATGGTAGTTGGTGTGCTCAGAAGATGTAAAAGCATTGGTACTGCCTCCATGCTAGCCATCAGGCAGACAAAAAATACAAAGAGAAAGGATTAAACAGAAATCATCAAAATATAATGAAGTAAATAGTAGTCAGCATTGCATAGGGCACAACATATCCAAAGCCAGAATCAAGTGACAATAAAATGCCTTGCATCATTCACACTCAGAAATGCTAATGCCTATTTCAGTTCCAAATTCAATAGTTTAAAACAAAAATAGACTAAGATAAAGGGCAAGAAGTGAAGTCCTTATTGGGGAAAAAAGTAAGTTGGAGCACTATACACTGCAGCAACTCAATGGAGAGAACATGATACAACTTTAAGCTGTGAAGCTATCCAGGACCAACTCAATACCTTAGTACCTCACATAATTCACACTCAGAAATGCTAGTGCAAATTTCAAATTCAAATTGCATAGAAACCAGAAAATATATGAACACAAGGAACAATCGGTAAAGTCTTCAATGAGAAAACAAATAGTATGTTGGAGTACTACATACTGTATTAACTCAAAAGGTTTCAAATTTAAATTGCGTACATACCAACATAAGGAACAAGAAGTGAAGTCTTTATTGAGAAAATGAATAGTATGTTGGAGTACTACATACTGTATTAACTCAAAGGAGGGAAACCAGTATAACTTTTAAGCCATTAGAGCAAGTACCTCGGATATGTACTTGGAGTAACTATCCTCCAACGGATATTTTCGACTGGCATAAAAAAGCATATGCTCTGCAAAACAAATATGATATGACCCAAAAAAATTTTAAAATAAATAAATAAAACAAAATCACAGAAACAAAGATACCAAAAAGAAAAGAAAAGAAATCTGAAAGGCGAATATCCACGCTGCGTCGTCAGATTAAATAAGAAAAACAAAGAAATTTTCAACAAGCATTAACATAATGAAAGAAAAAAAAAACAAAAAAAAAAAAAGGAGGAGAAATGACCTAGAAAATGGGCAAGGCCTTCGAGGCCAACAGGGTCACTAAAGGAGCCAACACTGACACTCATGGAAGCAGCACACTGAACGGGGAAAAGAATTAGAAATGAGTAGTTAGATCATTCGAATTCTGTAAGCAAGAAATGTGGAATTGCAAGAGGAAGATAAAATTTTGCCTTATCGGTTTCGGAATCGCTGATAAGAAGGACCTGAAGGGAATTCTTGAGGACGATCCTCCTGTAGTCTCTCTTGTCCGTTCTTGGCTTCATTATCTCCACATCCTCATTCCCAACCGCCATTTTTTCGGTTTCAGAGAGAGCAAGAAAGAGAAGAAAGATCAAAGATAGTTTCTTTCCCAGAGAAATTTAACATGTAATAGCAGATCATATATAATTTCTCGCGAGAGAATGATTCCAAGGAATACAATTTTATGCAGATAAAATTGATGTTTAGATATTTTTAAGTTAAAAATTACTTATTATATATATTTTACCGCTATAAGCTTCAAGTTCAAATTTCAGCAAGAGAAATCTATTTTTTAAAATATATTAAAATTTTCAATTAGATTAAAATTTCAGTGGAGTTTGATTTTAAAATATATTAAAAAACATGATGTAAACACTCTATTTTTTGTCCGGCCATCACAAGACCTCAAATAAAAATATACATAATAAAAGATAGAAATGAAGAAAATGAGAAATTTAAAAATATTAATCATGGGCTACAGCTTGTTGACATCTCTTCTCGAACCATAGCTAGCGGACTAAAAGCTTATTATTGGGCCACCGTGATTTACCACCCCTACTATTCTATCGGACCGGAATGTGAGAGACCCTTAAGATGACGGTAAAATCACCTTTTGGATCAAATAGCTGACTGACTAAAGATTCCCCCTCTTGGATTATAACTGACCGATTAACTTTCTCTCTATCACAACTAGCTGACTAATAACTATTGTATAACATGTCGATTACCTTTCGACTACAGTTAGCCAACTAATAACTATCACATAGCGGGCCGATTAACTTTCTTTCGGTCACAGCTAGTCGTCAATAACTCTCGCATAACGAGTCAACTAACTTTCTCTCAGCCACAGCTAATCCACCAATAACTCTCGCATAGCAAGCCAACTAGCCTTCTCTCAATGTTAGCTAGTTGACTAACTTTCTCTCTCTCGACCACAGCTAACCGATTAATAGGCAGCCTAACTTTTTCTTGGCCACAGTATAAAACTCATTATATCTTTATACATTTCATAATTTGAAGCATACATTAAATGCGACATCATGTGATTTAACTTCAATCGGAGACAAATCATGTCCAACTAAACTTGTTTGTTCTTTTGTTAGTTTAAACACATAGTACCTACATCTTCTCATAATAAGCATATTATTTTTTTCATGAATCCTCTTAAAATATATTTATCCTACTCATTCACAGTGATAGACACTTCATAATTAGTGTGCCTAACTTTCTTTAATCACTTCCAATGACATAATATTGTAAGATACATAATATTTATGTTTGCAATTGATTTTAGTGGTTTTATTTTATGTAGTAAATAGATTATTATATTTGCAAGAATGGATCCCAAGCCACGACTTGGACCGCTAGATATATCAGTACTTTATATAAAAAAAAAAAATCATTAATCAGAAGCTATTTGAAATGACACAATTGATAATAAATTATTGACTAGTAGGAACTCAAATGCACTTCATCTAAATGAAGTATCTGATACCATCTGAGTTAGGGGGCTAATATGAAGCTCTTTTAGCTTGACTGACATTTGAATTTGATAACTAGTTTTGTTTAATACTGGTATTTAGAAATACTCACTTCATATTTCCAGTTGGTAAATGTACATTATTAACAAATCTCATTTTGAATGGTCACAAATGTCCATGCATAACTATTTTATGTGTGAAAAAGGACAAAGAAAGGAAAATAAATGAAGGAAAATAGAGAGGGAAAATAAGTTTTTTTTTTTTTTAAATGTTTGGAAATAAGAGGGAAAACAACAATGAAAAAAAAAAAAGTTATATGTTACGTTAACTTGGAGAGAGAAAAAAAAAAAGAAGAAGAGGAAAATGAAATGTCATAATAAAATTACATATATATACTCCTTAATTATTAATTTAAATTTATAAAAATAAAGAGTGTTATATTAAACTTGCCAAAATATAATTAATTTATTTACCACCATATCTTCCCAAACAAAGAAAAATAAATATATTTTCCTTTTTTCTTTTTTATTTTCCACTTATGCAGATACAAGAAAGGAAAGTAACAAATAAAAAAAATTCACTGTACATGTTTTAATGACAAATTAAGCCATATGATTAAAACTCTTAATTTTGAGAGAACCCTGAGTTAATTAAAAGTAAAACAACTTTAGCTAACCATCACATATTAACATTCAAACAAATCATGTTCATTTAAGAAATTCGAATAAATTGGATATTTTTATTTATATAGTATCATTCTCAATCATCATGTATCTACTTTTTTGTGCACTTTAATTAGTGAAATTATTCAAAATATTCAGTACATATAGTTCTTTATTTATGAAGGTAGATCTCACCGCTCAGAATTTAAGGAAAAATAAACCTTTTTTTTATCTTAGGCAATGCTTGTGCACAGCTCTGTGCAAAAAGAGAGAAGAAAAGGGGCTTAGTCTAATAAACAGAATTCTATATTAAATTTAGTTTTCCATATAGCTCTTGTCTAGCCAATTGATCAACATTCAGACAAAAATATATTAGTCTGAAAGAGGAACAAATGGTAATCTCTGGCAAGATATAACAAGACGCAATTATTACAACCCAATGAAATCCAGACTTAGGATTGACAATCCTTAAAAAAAAGATGCTCGTCTTCCTGATATAGTTTGGTCACAAATTCATTCAACTTGAAATGGAGAAGGTATCCGTGAATGTTGTGGTTTAAAAAGAAGTGAAAATAAGGTCAATCCTTACAATTTTGTACGACCAAAGCATCCTTTGAAGGAACTGTAAAGAGGTTGTGATCTTCTGAAACTGAAAATATCCTCTATCTGAACCTTGTTTGACTGAGCTTGCTCACCTATATCAGATGCGTACTCTGCTGAATGTAGGCTCCCATAAACTCGTATGCTCAATGTCCTCTTCTGAGGTGCACCAACTCTTATATATTCGTTGAAAAAATCAATAAATTCTTGTTTCGTGAGCTGCTCTAGTGCTGCAACCTGTTCAGTGCCATTCATAAGGACACGCTTGAGTCATGCTCTTGGATTTCGGGATTACTAATATATGGGTTAGGAATATGGACTCGAGTCTATTCTAAGCGTATGTTTGGATAAGAGGAAGGAAAATAAGGAGAGGAAAATAAAAGAAGGTAATGATTAGGGAGGCAAATAAATTTTTATTAGTGTGTATGGATATTAAGAGGAAAATAACAAAAGTTAAGTTGTTTTTTAAACAATAAAATTATATATCCAAAAGAGTTCAATAAAAATAAGGGTATCATGGTAATTTTAAAAACTTTCCTTCCATTTTCCCTCTAATTTGGATAGAAAATGAGAGTGAATTATAAAAGTTATTTTCCGGTCAATATTTTCTTTCCTCCCTATTCTCCCCTCATCCGAACAAAAATTGAATAGAAATTTAAAGTTATTTTACTCTCAAAATTTCCTTCCTCTTTTATTTCCCTCCATTCAAACTTGGTGTAAAAGTTCCAAAAGATTTGCAATAGTTTGAATAGTGAAGTGTAATATCATGTCAATATTAAGAAAAATAATAATAATTAGTAAATAGAAATACAAAAAAAGGTGTCATGCCAATGTATCCTAATCATGCAGGTATTTTAGGATAAAATGAATGGTTAAAGAAATTATGATACTCATACCTCACATTCTTTGCGGTCAAACTTGAGGGTTCCATCAACAATCTCTTGCCAATAAAATCCAGATTCTTCCCATAAATTCTTGTACTTCTCAAGTTTCATATCAATCAATGCCTTAACATTGCCCTGCACAATAGCCATATGTGTTATTTTACAATTAAAGCTGGCAGTTAGCCAATCCTTTCAATTCTAAATTTTGTATCAGACTGTAAATAAATCAAGTTATTCCTAAACTATTCGAAGCGAGGGTCGATAAAAGCTCGATTAGGCTCGATTCGTTTTCTAAATGAGCCAAACTCGAACTCATTTTTCGTTTAGTAAACGAGCTAAACTTGAGCTTGTAGATATTCAGCTTGTTAAGACTCAAAAGCTTGTTTATTTATAAATTCATAAGCTAGTTCATTAATATAGTCATTTTACTAAAATTATTTAGTATTAAAATTATTATTTTTAAATTAAAATCATTAAAATTATAAAGTAGATAGATTCTTTTAGAGAACTTTATTATTTTCAAATTAAAAATCTTCAAGATTGTAAAGTAAAAATTTCTTTAGAGATATTTGAGATTTCACTCAATAAAAGCTTGATAAAGACTTGACAAAAGTTCGATAAAAATTCAGCTCATTTGTTAAACGAACAAAGCTTGAACTTGTTAATATTCGGCTTGAGCTTGAAATGAGTTAGGCTCGAGCTCGAAAAAATTTTAACGAGCCAAGTTTGAACTCTTTCAAGCTCGGTTAAGCTTGATTCATTTGCACCCCTAATTTCATACTCACCAGAAAGTCTAGTTGAAAATATAAAGCCTCAAAACAAATTGTTAAGATGATAAACAAATAAAACTGGAGTTCAATAATTTTTATTCTCCTTTTTTTTAAATGATAGTTTATTGATAAGTTTACAAAAATTTTAATCTTTAATATATAATGAAAAATTAATTAGTTCGAAGAATGATTTAACAATATGAGTTATTTAATTTTTATAGAACTAGCCATACAAGTAAAAGTTATAGTAGGAAAAGAATAAATAAAATTTATTACTTCAATTATATCAACCACATCCCACATCTTCTTAGAACATGAAAACAAAAATAAACTTATATTTGTAGAATGGATGGAGTACAAGATCTTGTAATTGATGTTGAATGAATATATACGGGTTAATAAATTTAGGACTCATAACCGCCTAGGAAGGATAGGAAGGATCTGTCCACTCTAAGGAGGTTCAAACCTCCGATAAAGCCGACATATTCAGAACCTCTTACAAGTAACTCCTACACCAATTGGAAAGTCTATGTAAGTTAAAGACTCTCACTTAAAAATCTTATATAAAAAGTTCCCCAGCAATTATATGGGAAATCTTTTTGAATCTTGTTTTGACTTGAGCATTAGAGTGATTGAAGCAAACAACCACCCTTGCTGCACTGAGACTGAGACTAAGATCAGACCAAATTTGGAGGAACAACATCAATAATTAATGGCCAAAACTCTGCTCATCATGCAATCTATCTTATGATAAGTTATTCAGCGACCAAACTAATACGTTTAAGTGTGTGGTTGACGAGCTAGTGATCACTTCAATTTCAAGCCAAAAGAACGTTCTTCTGATTGTTTGTAGAGCTGTTAAAATTGAACAACCAATACTTAAACCCCTACTTTCCATTAGTATCATTTATGTTTCTAATTTGAGAATCTTACAAATGGGTAGTATAAAGGTTGTGATATTGTTAATTCAGCAGTGTCTAAAACCACTATTAGATCACGGTGACTACCCGCACATTCAACATAGCAATTAAGAGATATTTTTAATCTTCATAGTAGGACCATATAAATACTGTTGTTTAAAGCTGTCCAGAAGTGGGTTAAAGATCATGTTCACTTTCATGCTCACAATCAGATTATTTTGGATTTAAATCTAAATACATTCAGGTAAGCTCAAACTAGTCGTTAACTAATTTATCTTTAAATTAGTTTCTAGGCTGCAATGTTCATTTTTATCATAAATGGATCTCTTAATAAGTTTTGTTTATGTTCAGAGTTTGATCAAGTGCTTCAAGATGAAATCCAAATAAATATGCAGAAAAAAGAAGTTGCTATTCTGTTACGAGACTAATTATCTCTTATCTCACCTTGAACTCCACATCAGTCATCTCATAAATTTTATTTTCAAACAACTTGAGGAATGCCTCGACTCTCAGATCAACCCTCCCAGGATCCTGTCCAGTTCACCAACATCAATTTTCGAAATTTTCACACACACAAAAAAAAATGCTGCATACCTTGACTGTAGACTGAACGCCGAATTCTACTCCATGAATACCATAATCATTCCTGCATAGTTTGACAAGTTCAACTGCATTATAGATATTTGAAGTTAAAAGATATGTTAGGGAAAACAGATTTCTGCATACCTCCGTTTGAGATAAGTAATGTACCCAAGTTGTTCAACTGTTCTCAGCTGCTGGAAGGTTGGTTGCTTCGCGATGAGAGTAAAAAGCTGAAGTTTCACATTCAGCATAAATTCATCTTGATGAACCTACATAATTCAATTATATGGATTCATCAATTACACCATTCTCTCCACGAAAAATATATATTTTTTGTCAAATCAAATGGACTGGTAAAGATCATAGGAATAAATTATTTCAGGAACAATAAACGCAGCAAAAGCAAGCAGCTTCATTTTACGTTTTTCTTAATTGTTCTCCATTTTCAAATTCAAGCAGACTAGGCTAATTGAAGAAGTTCCAGATAAATTATTATATGGTAAAGAGAAGAAAAGAAGTAAAAATGAGAGGAAATTTATTATTGCAGGCTGTGACCGAAAAGGAAGACATTGAAAATTTTGTATTTCTTTGCCTAAACCTCTATCTGAGAAGGTAATATTGAATGTTTCACACTCTAAATGACAGGATCAAAATCAAAGAGAACGAGACCTTGAGCTTCTAACATAGTGTTGACTCTCCATTTAGGTTATAAGGTTGATGGACAATCACACATTAATTCCACCATTAGGATACTATTACTAACAAAATCTGAAGAGAACGTCCTAACAAATGCTAGAATCAGACCCAACAAGGCATCCACAATTTAGTGAGGAAAAGAAGAAAAGTAAATGTCTGATCAATAATTTTTTGAGAAAGATAATCACATGCATTAGAAATTATGAAAAACATATGTTCTATTACTTTTATTTTGGCAATATCAAGTTTAGGCTTCTTTGAAGTTGCTAAATATTTTGTGATTAAGCTCCATACTGCCTAGAAAATTTGCGAAGCTATGAAATTGGGAAATGACGTAGTTGAGTAGAATAGTAATTAATTTATTAAAATATTGTATGTGCAGGAAAGTAAAGAAACATAAAGAATGCAACATCTGTTAAACTCTGATCACAATAAAATATTTTAAAATTTTCTTTTCATGTCAAAGGAATTGATAATAAAAAAGGAAAGGCAGAGGAAGAAAAGTAAAGATGGGTGATAGTAAAAAAAACTGACTTCATCATTTATAATAATAACCAAATAAACAAAATGGTTTAATGTAAATTGGTATGACCAGAGGGATAACATGCATAGTTACCTGAATATAATGTACTAGAGCAGAGTTCTCATTACTTGGATTTAAGCCTTTGATAGGGTAGATGTAACTCGTACCGCTTTCAAGCTTGACAACCCTATTAGTCAAATGCTGGGATGGGAATAATGGTTGGCAGATGGGATTTGGACCCTTGAATAAAGCATCTTCAACATACTGAATTATGGACTCTGCCTCACTACACTCAATGTTACCTGAAATTAAATAAGAATAAATAAATATATCAAAGACAAGAATCATAGTAATCCTATAACTTCCAAGAAAGCAATCAAGACTAAAAGACCTGCTATATAGCACTCTAGAAATGCCCTTGAGAGCATCATGGGAGTAAACTTTGCAAGATCTTCAGCTTCAAGATGAGGGAGAACTTCTAGTTTTTCCATCCATGGCCACTTCTGGTCACATAGTACTAATGAGCAATAGTATGTAGCTTGCTGGTGTGGTTGTTGAAACTTTTTATTTTCATAGTCCTTTCTCAACTTTTCCTGACAAATAATGTACAAACTGTCAGCGCCAATTTAAACCACTGCTTGAGTAATTTTCACATCATAGAATGTGCTGATGAAGTGCTACCTATACAGGCACCAAAAAAACAAATAGCTCTTTTCTTTTCTTGAAGGAAGAAAGTGATTCTGGTCTCATAAGACTGGCACAAGCTTTGGGCATAAGTTGGCAGGTATATAACAAACTCGCAAACACAAAATGCTTAGGATCACGCCTAAGGTTCAGAATTATTATAGGCTTAGTTTATCAAATGATAATAATTAGTCCTTTTCTGAAGTCTTCCAAGTATTTTACAAAAGCCATGAACTTCTAATCCATTCACAAATATTTCCCTTCTGTCCGTACTTATTAGTTTCAAGTTGAGAAACAGGTTAATTAACATGGGCAGGCATATTTATACAAACAAATAAACTTTGGAGCTCTCAAGTTTCAAGTGGGCAACTTATTCACTTTCCCACTTCATGTGCATCCAAATCTGATTTTGATTCTGAGGTATAAAGGAAATCATCATGGGTCCCAGACAATTGAAGATACATTAAAAGCAGACAACTCCAAAATCTAAACCAGAGGAAATAAAACCTATTTATGTTATGGTAAATAGAAACTTTAAATCTCCACAAGGATGAAGTGTCTAAGACATCAAAATCAGTTTAATACAGAAGCATGTTTAAAGTATATTCTGAAGAAAAGATACCAAATTTTTTTTTGTAAAAAAAGTTGACAGAATTTGAGAATATGCTTAGTTGATACCTTAATCACCGCAAACCTGTCAGGGTTCACATTAAATGTTGCGATTTTTCCAATGACTTTTTCCAGCAAGGTCTTCAGTTTGTGATTATAACCAGTCACAGTCACCTATGAGTGCAAAGAAAATTTTAAAGCAATTTGAAACATGCAAGTGGTGTTACATCATGCTGAGAGAAAACAACAGCCAAAAAATTATCAGGTATCATGACATTTTTCCAAGGAAGAATCTCATTGGAAGAAAAAAAGATATAATTTTGAACTTGTTTCCCTAGCCCATTTCCTGCGTATTGCAACATTGTGAAGTAATTAAATAATGAAATACTTCCTAAGTAAGCTGAGTTTCCTCATGATTAGTGCAAGTCGTGTACTATCAAACTCTTTCTTAATGGGAAAAGGAATCGAGTTATTATTTTCATATTTATTAATTTAAAAAATCCGCCTGCAATCATCAGTATAAAGTTGGAACACATAAACACACTTTCACTAATGTCTAATAGATAAAACTGTCTTAATTCATTTATCCAAGTCTAGAAATCTAATTTCCTTCTTATTGTTTCTTTTCTAATTCTTCTGTTTGATTTGACCAATTGAAAGAGCTAGTTGGGTTTTCCAAGAGGATAATGTCAATAAAATGAGGAAAGTGGTGTAAACATTCAGTTCACTTGATTAGGTTGATTAAATGAAATTTAAAAATAAGGCATTTGATAAGCATAGGAAAAACCATAGAGAATTAGCTGTTCATGCGAGTAAACCATGGATTAAGAATTGAATTTATTCATTTTTACAGAATATTTACCTCTTAAATTATTCCTAATCAATTTGATTTTAGGGCATAATTCTAGGACTTGATTTTAGGTATTAACTTCCTATTTAATCCTCACCTATATATATCAGTAGGTCCTCTTTTTTTTTTAATCAATATACAACAATAAAATCATCTTTCTACATTTCCTACATGGCCTCAGCCTATTTGGAGAGAAAATTAAATTTTCTCATTTAGAATTCAAACCCAAATTTGGTTTTATGCTGTTGTCTTTAAGCCACTATTCTAGAGTGATATTTTGATTTCATTGTCCACCTAAGAAGGACAAAACACTCTAGCAAGTCTACTTATAAACAGTGTTGTAAAAGGCGACCCAGGCGCCCAGGTGAGGCGAGGCGCCCCTGCCTCGCCTCGCCCAGCCTCAAGCAGGCACCTCTGAGGCAGAGGCGCCCAAGGCGGCGCCTCTCGCAAAACACGTCGTTTTTCCTTTTTTTATTTTTTTTAAAAACCCTAAGTCCCTTCCCGACAGCCCTTTCTACCTCTCTTAGTCTCTTCTCATCCTCTCCTCCCTCTCACACAGCAGCAGCAACCTCAACTCACAAGTTTGTCTTCTCTCTTTCTCTCTTCTCTTGCTCTTCTCTTCCTCCTCTCTTCTCTTTCTCTTCTCTTTCTCTCTTCTCTTGCTCTTCTCTTCCTTTTCTCTTCTCTTTCTCTCTTCTCTTCCTCCTCTCTTCTCTTTCTCTCTTCTCTTCCTCGATTCCAAAGAAGATTATTTATTAATTATTTGAATTGGTTAGTGTTTTACATAAATTATTTTGTTATGATGAGTTAGATTTTTATGTACAAATGATGAAGACATGGAAATAAAAGGATAGTACTAGTTTGATTGTAAGTGTTACAAGTGGAAGAAATGATCTTAGAAGGTATAACACTAGTTTGGTTGAATGGGTAAACCTTGTTAATTTGAATATTTAGTTTATTTTAGTTGTTACAATGGACTAGAGATACTATATTATGGTTATGTAAAAGTGTAAAAATATTGAAATATTGAAATATTTAAATATAGGAAATAACAATTCTAGATATGTTAACATAGTTGGTGGAATCATGTAAGATATGATAGTCTAGATGAATTGTTGGTTTAGAAGGGGAAATCAATTGAATATGAATAAATATGTATATTATTGAATTAATATGCTTAAATTATAAAAGAAAAGGTTTAGAGTGGAGAGCCAAACATCATTGAATTTGGTAAGGTTATGCAAATTGTGAAAATTTTATAAATGTATTGTATGCTAAATTTTGCTATTCTATATGCAAATTATATTTGGAAATGTGATTAGGTAAAGTTTATGATTGCTGCCTATATTGAGTTATGATGTAAAGAATGATACCTAATTGTGTTTGAAAATTGATTTTGAAGTATAAAATGGATAGGAGTATGTGTAAATGGAAATGGCGTTAAGAAGTTAACAAGAATTATGCACGTGATAGCTTCATGTGGTTAAAGTATTTTTTTTTTTATATTTATCAAACTAGTTAAAATGTGATATTTTTATGTGGGAGTAAATATGTGTGTAATTGTGTATATATATAAAAAATTATAAAAAAAAAAATTGATTTTGGCTCCTTTTTGAAAAAGGCTCTCGCCTCACCTCGCCTCGTGCCTAAGGCTATAGGAGCTCCTATCGCCTTAGTGTCGCCTCTCGCCTTGATAACTTTGTCTAAGACTCTTTCTCAATAATTTCTCATAATCTCTTTTATCCATCATTCCGTGACACGATCTGTGATTCAGGGCCATAACAATTCTATTTTTGCAATTGAAATTAGATGAATTCTACAGGTCATTTTCTTCTTTTATCTATTTTAGCCCTTGTAAACAAAACTACTAACTATAAAAATGGTGTAGTTTTTCCACGCACTAACTGGATACAGTTGTTCCTAATGTAATGAAGAGGCAAATGCCTTGGCTGTGGGGGGTTATTTGTTTAATTTGGTTCCTGGGAAAAATAAATAGTTCGGTAAATTATTTCCAGTTTCTAAATATTATGCATGAAAATTCTGCAATTTGTCTATGCTGGAGTTGCCCATCATATTTCTTACCTCCGAATTTTACATAATTCCTTACGTTACCTATTAAATTATTCCTTATATTTTGATGCGTTTGTGGTCCTGATAAGCCTTTTCTTTTGCTCCAGGGGATTGTTTTGCTAATTATTTTAATATCAGGCCTTTGCTGTATGATGGGCATTGATACCCCAACAAAAT
>CAOGCB010070095.1:0-16728 GCA_948266635.1 Cnidoscolus chayamansa
AGAAAGTCGCCTTGAATAGGCAATCGAAATAGGAACCAAAGAGGAATGCTTTCGTCTTTCTTTTTCATATCATAGGTAAGGCAAAGCGCATTCTTTTAAGAATGCATCTAGTTCCATCTTTATTTCGTTATTGAACCCATCTATAGCGCTCGAGAAAGGAAGAAAAACCTTAAATGCAATGCTAAGCCCCTTACCCTTAAGAAAAGCCAGAACTAGAAAGAGACTCCTCCTGGCGAATCGAGGAAATATACCTATGTTGGTCGCCTATCTGTTATCTTGCATCTGCCATGGAAGACGAATTCAATTCATTCTGTAGTATGCTCTTTCACTATGGATGATCTATTAACTGAACCTGGAAAACGAGATTGATAGCGAAACAAAGATACAAGCCTTAATAAGAAAGAGTAGGAATGATAGGTCAGTGCCCAGTTCTTCCATTCCCAAGTTAGCTAATGAAGGTTCGGCTCGCCTGTCTTTGAGTGTGCTTTTGCGGAACTATTCTATCCCCTTCTCCTCTGTTCTGGCCCTGTCCGCTGCGTCACCTATTGAGAAAGCAGCCTCCGTCGCCTCTCGTTCTAGTTCTACTTTTGCTTCTTCAGTCAGATTGGAATTTATGCCCTCGGAAATCCCGGCTGTCGCAGACCCATTTCAGGTCACACAAGGCTAAGCTCATGGGGGGAGGACTACCTCACTTTACTATAAAAAGCAAAGGGCAGAACGAATCTTTCTTATCAATGATAATTCTTCTCTCAACTCTTCCTATTGAAATGAATATCCGAGAATAGATGAGCTCCCCTAGACTGAACTCAAGACATGAGAGCCAGAGCAGAATTGAAATTCTTATTATTACCTAGTAAATACTTTCCAACGAATAGAGATAGGGAAGGAAGAGAACTATCCTACTCCTACTTACCCTTCACTCTCTTAGTATGTACGGGTCTCGATAAGAGAAAGCCTCAATCAAAGAAGGTATCAGGCTCATGGTCTTGCAGCTGAGCAAAGGCTCGAAAGATAGCTTAGGGAATGCCTCAAATGCTCTTTTTCTCTTTCAAGTCATCCAGACAGCCTCCTCTAACCATGTGAAATGACTAGTGCCACGACCTTTAGAAGCTGGGAAAAAAGAGGTTAGCTAAGTTTACGTGGGTGAGGGTGATCAAGGCTGCGATACCGGGCTTGAGAACCCCCCCCCTACATCTGTGTTAGTAAGCGCTATAGAAAGGGTTTCGCCCTCGACACCTGAAAAAGATCGCTTGGTTCATGAAAAATTCGCAGATTCAGGGAGCTCCAACGCACCAGATTACATGTGTTAAGCGCGGAAGGATAACACCGCAGATCCAGCCGGTGGACAAAAATTACCGTATGTCAGGCAGGAGCTAAAGGAGCTGGCAACCACAACCAACGCTTCGCAGAAGGGATGAACGACACCAAAAGACGGGGCTGCACTGGAATAGGACAGGGAAGCTCGGTAGTCACAGTTGGGAAAGATCTTAGCTTTATAGTACTGGGTCGACATCTAAGTAGACCGAAACAAGACCTACTTTCATATGATATTACGACCGACAGAGCTAATTAACAAATGAAGAGAAGACTGATCCGCAGGTGAACCTTATCAGATCCTATCTTTCTTCACTATATGAAATTGTCGGCCACCGAAAAGATCATCACACCTTTCTTCTTCCTTTTTTTGTGAAGTGAATGTGAACTAAAAGTACGGTTTGTCAACGCTACTCCACTTCTCTTCTTTATTTAGACAAATTCAACCACTTCCTATTCTATCTCTTTTTTGAGTAAAGAGCTCGCATTCTTTCTTTACGCAACCATAACGCGGTTGGGAAGACGAGTTTTTAGTAAAGTAAAGGCTTGCATGCCAGTAGCCAAGTCGGCTAAATAAGAAGCTCTTTCCTAGCAATTTAAGTAAGTACACTGAAGACTAAGCCAATCTCGTCTTTTATTTTAATGGAAAAAGCAAATCAGTAATATATGGATCCGGAACAACTACTTTTTTTCACTGGTAATGATAGCTTTTCTTTATTTGTTTTTGAATTGCAATGCCTGTTTTCGATCAATTCTTTATTTATTGTTGATGTTGATTTTAAAATTCCTTACTTGGGTTGTTTCCATAAGTCCGATTTCTATTGCACGAGATAGACGAAGAGAGATTTCCCGCGAATCGTCGAATGTTTCAGAAGCAGTTTCTATCAAAGGTTAGCGAGCGGAACAATATATATATATTATCTTTCTATTTAAGATGAAATCGTGTCACAAAATGCTATTGTTGACAGCCCTGCTAACTCGCTGGTAGTGGTGAAGCTCAATAGCTTTTCATACCTTTCATTGCAATCTCTTTTCGTTGTCTCAATTCACAAACTCACTAGGAGAAATATTGTATTGTAGAGGTAGAGGATTCCACAAGCAAGACAAGATGAAGATAGATCTGCTTTCATTTCATTTCAGGCTATCAGCACTTAGTCCCTTGTAAGCATTCATAATATTAAGAATGAATAAGGTAAGGCTTTATGGAAAATAAAGCTGTGCAGCGTAAAGTTGCTTAGCTGATAAGGGATTACGATATTAATACTGAGAGCACCGAGGTTGAGAAAAAGGGATAAAAAGTCCCTCAAGCTATAGGAGTGAACCCGATCAAAGAGAATGTCTTAAGCATCGACTCAAGATGACAAAGAAGGTCGCCGCACGGTCACTAAAGAAGAATAGATTGCTCTCATTGACTAGGCTAGGCCCGAATCTATGAACGCAGCGAAAGCGGTAAGGAAGAAAGAACTTCCAGTCTCTATATATGCGGTGACACTTCGAGAGCTCAAGCCGTAAAGGGGAGGGTCAAAGACTACTACCGTTACATCTCGCTGCCGGAAAAGGAAATATCCGCAGTTTCGACGAACTGGAAGTATAGAGACATTGGAAATGGTTAGGATAAGAGCTGGTTGAGAGACCTAGAATTAGCAACCAGACCTTAGACAGCCAGTCTCCTTCTCCCCAGGTAACAAAATCGAGAAATAGAGATATGGGATCACAAAGCATCTCTGACGAATAATTCCTGAATCACTGAATTAGGTCTACCATAAAGGCCCGCCGGTACTTAAGGTTCTTTACACTCTACTTACTCCGCATACACCAATATCGGACTACGGCCATCTAGCCTAAGCCTAGAAAACAGAATCCATCAGGGTGGACAAGAAAGGAAAGCTATTCGCTCTCACTCGAGAATGATTGATACCCTCACTAAAGATTCCCGCTAAGGGACTTAGTCCATTTCTACTCTTTTTGCGTCAGAGTTTGAGTCGTCCCTTATACAAACTAAGAAGCAAGCGGGTGGCATGTGTAACCCGTTCTAAGAGTAAGGTAAGACTTTACTTTACTAGTCCTCTCGATACGACCCTTAGGAAACTCTTATCCGGGAACTTCCTGAACCCTGGGGTGGGGCACTCACTCTCTTAAAAACCCCCGAACTTGGAGAGTCTTTTACCATAAGTATGTTACCAATTCCTATCGTTAACGTCTGTAATAGGCAATTGTATCAAAGATTATCGAGTCTCCGCTGCTGTTCGCCGGGTAGCTCATTTCCCGAGGATAGTTTATAAACATTCACCCGAGTAATCCAGTCTTTCTTTAAACAAAGTAAAGTTTGGGTAGAGCTCCTTACTCTGCCGATTGAATCTCTGATCCCGCTGTGTTCTAGTTTCATTCCGCTCTCATGGCTGGGAAAAATCCATCTTTTCCCTCAGGTCGAGCTGCTGCACCTCCCACGAGGGGAAAAGAAGATTCTTTCTTTTCCAATCTCTTCCGTAAAGAGGAGTCGCTTTGCTTACGCAGTTCGGGTAGCAAGCGCCCTACGTCTGCGGGAACCACCGCTTTAGTTTAAAGAGTCCCTCTCCCTATGGCTATGGCCTTCTCGTGGATTTTTATTTGCTTGCTCTTGTAGAAAGCGTATCGAGGAAAGCCTGAAGGTTCAGAAGTGGAATTGAGTTTACAGATTCGGAGTGAAAGCTTAAAACAAGGCCTAGTGTCCCAACTAGAGTATCAATCTACCTATGCCCTCGCTCTTCTTATGCCAAAGTCATTATTTCGGGCAGACCATTGGCCTTTACATTAAGAAAGAACTCTCCTTTCAGGCGAGCTGCTACCTTAGCACCTCGCTCTCCTTGAAGTAGAGAATTCTCGGGTATCCTAAGCCAGAGACATAGCCATTCGTTTCCTTTGTCTTAAAGTGCTACTTCCCGTAACATCAAAAACAGAAATTACGTTAAAGAGATAAAACATATCCCCTGGAATCCCTGAGCTTGAAGAAGAGCAAGCTGAAAGCGAAAGAAGGAAACGAAGAGATAGAGGACCAAAAGCGATGTAAGGCAGGAAAGAAGGAACCTTAAGCACACCCTATCATAAACCCATATAAAGGATCAGGATCTTTGCTCGCCCTAATCAATAAGCGGGGTAGCGAATACCAGGTGCCAGCCCAAGCTCGGAATCAGGAAGTCAAAGCCAAAGCAAGAAGACAGAACCGAATGCAGGAAGTGAAGCAAGCCCTTATAAATAACTCTTGTTAGCTGAGACCTTAAGCCAGTCATTGATCCGAAAGCACCATTTCCTCTATCCCCATGATCTAAAGGTAGGAAGTCATTGGCCTTAACTCACTCAATGGAAAGCTGGGAGAGGGACTTGAGAGAGTCTTGCTTTATGAAGCGAAGGTCCAGAAACTAGGGAAGATAAATGAATAAGTCTCCTAAGGTGCGCTCATTTAGAATTCCTTTCTACCAGCCGAGCCCGCAGAAGAGCGGATCCAATACCAAGACAGACAGAACTATTCTCAGCAGATCCAATACAAAGACGCACAGAACAATCACTTTATATGTACAAAGACAGAGAGAACTCATACTTTATATGTACCAAGAAAAATCTCACTATATATAGAATATTTATTACAGTTGTACGGTTCTTCTTCTATTAATGAATAAAGGGAAGAAAAAGCCTGAACGCCTAGCCTAAAGTTAACATAAAGGATTTTTGTACAAATTAAACTTCTTATTTAAAGTCTAGATTCAGTTAGTGGTCTCACTACTTCCTATAAGGGAAGGGCCGGTGGCTGTGCATGTTCAGCTTTTTCTATTCAATCTGCTCCCGCACCATGAAATGTGGTTTTTTGCTTCAATATTAGATCTTGCTCCTCTTCGCAATAAGCGTCTGAGACGTGTCCAATACTGCTACTTCGGGCCACTCGTTAGCACTAAAAAGGAGCAGAGATGGAATGAAAGTCTTGATTTTCTTCCCCGCTATATTGGCCTTTCTTTGTCGCTTTGGGTTCCCCCTCTTAAGTATATGGCATAAAAAGAGGATTTTTGGTATAAAGAATGGCCTACAATCGAGGGTTAGTTGAGATCCCTGGTCAACTCCCCTCACAGATGATTCAGTAGCAAAGAAAGCTACTGGTACCGAACTCTTGTGGGGAATTGCTTTCCAATTGTGAAGGCCCATTTAAAACCCTTTATGATGATAAAAAGAAAGGGACTCAACATGTACACCAAAACGCTCATTACCGCGGAAGTCTAAAAAATCTGAATCAGTGGACAAGGGCTCTTTCAGCGGAACTTCAGACAAAGCTGGAACCTTCTTCATTCCATCCAGTCTACTCCAAAGCATAACAGCTTTACTTGGCCACATCCTAATTCATTTATTCGGATAGCGTCCTTTTTAAGTCTTATTTAAGTTCATCCAAGCCAAGCATTCTTTTGAAGACTTCACTATAGCAGATAGCCTGAGCCTGGGTATACGCTACTTTATTTGCAGGGACACCTTAGTTCAGTAGAGAAAGGAGATCCTTGGTCCACACTTCTTTCGTCTTCCTGGTCAGAATCGGGATCAGCTGCTTAGTCTTCTCATTTAAATTACGGAAGAATGCGCTCAAGAAGAAATGCCACTAGTAATAAGAAAGAGGCTTAGCAATCGTTGGGATGAAGCCTTAGCCTTTCACTAATAGACAGAAGTGACATAGTTGCTCTACGAAGAGCAGGCAATATTCTTTTCTTTTCGGGCTAAGTCCGCTAGTTAAGATATGCACAGGCCAGAAGGTGAGTTCTTCAAATTCCCAGAAGATTTTCGGACATGAAAATTCTTTCAACAGAATATGATTATCGACCAGCCTTTTAGATTTAGAAAGAAGTGACATATCTCAAAATCTTACTTGAAACCCTGATAAAGCTTTATGAGTATTTGGTAACCAATTCCGCAGAGAAGGTGAGATCCCATCAAGGCACATTAAAAGAATGGCTTTTGTGCCAGAACGGATTGCCTTCATAAGGCAAGGTTTAGAATCCACATAGATAACTAAAGGAAGATCTTGGCTTCTCATACTCATGCTCCGAATGGGATTGATGCTCGAGCATAGGTAATGTGGGGGGGGGGAGGGCACTCCTTGGGCGCTGTTGGCATCTTTTCATGAATCAATAGTAGACGAAGATGGCATCGAATCGACGGCGTAAACGCTTGGGGTCTGAGTAAAGAAAGAGCTCGTTGCCAACTAACTGTTTATGTTTGAGCTTGTCTTGTTGATAACCTTGAGACCGGCGAAGACTGTGCGTAAGCTGGTGGTGAAGCGACTCGTTCCTTCCGGGTCAGCGTAACATGTCCACAGGTTGAGACTTTCTTTAATAGCCCCTAGTACGACCAGACAGAAGCAGAATCATAGTCTTCCTCCAGGGATTGGTCATTCATGAGCCTGATCTCGTAAAGAAAGGAAGTCAAGCTACGGTGGAGAACATCTCTTCTTCCTAGGCGATAAGCTATGAGGTCGAAGTCTAATTCCGGTCGCAGAGAACTCATACCGTACGTGTCGGCTTCACGCTCAAGTGCTGGCGGCAGAGATAGATCCTGCTTGCGCGGCTAAAAGTAAAAGACAAATCTTTCTTTTTGAACCGACGGAATAGAATGAATCCTCTCTTTTATGTGGGTAAGGTTTACACCTGCTTCTGAGAATCAATCAGAAACCACTTATAGATCGATTTCTCGCAAGTTAGGCATACCTCATTAACACCCGTTAAGGCATATGAAAATAGAGATTTTGCTTAAAGAAAAGCGAGCTTTTCAGTCTGAACTCTAAGAGCAAGCAAGATTTACAGGTAGAAAATACTATACTAAAAGGGGAGTACCCTCCGGCCTCGCTTAGTGATTGGCTGATTGAATGATATTTTTCTTGGACCAACCATCATCCGTGCTGGCGTAATCCGTGACTGTGTTCAGCATTACCAATTATCTCACTTAGCTCACTGCATTTGCTGGCGTTGAGTTGTGCTTCTTGCTTGAAAAGATGGAGTGTAAAAAAGAACTCATTCGTCTTTCAATTTCGGATCAGCCTCGCATGCGAGGCTTCAGGGGATTAACCCTGTTGGGGGCCTTACTATACTCCTTAATTAAGGGAGGAAGTAAAAGGAAGATAGATTAGATGATCTTTCAGCGGTCCCCGGCCGTCAGTATCATGTCCCCGCGTCTCAGCATCTAGAGTAATAGCTAGGCATCAGTTTGAGTTCTCTATCAAGACCCAGAAGTAGAGATAGAGGCAAAGGTTGCAGCAGGAGGAAGAGACGGTTCAATACCCGATTTGAGGACCAGATAACCTAGCATCCTCACCCATTGAACCATAGTACCTAGCTTCCCTTCGCTCACGTCCGAACCCATCATTGTTAGATCGATATCCAGTTCCACCAGCGGCAGAGACTGTTGGATAGGTACCCCCAGCAGTTGCTTCAGCTAACCAATTTGAATAGGTAAAATTGGTAAAGCTACAGCTGCTCCTGCTACTAAATCGACTTGAGCAAGGGATGCTGGCTCTAGGAACGGAGGGAAAACCTCATTAGTTCAAATCGGTGGGGTGGATGAAGAATTCATTGTCAAACCATAGCCTCTGGATTAAGATCGATGTTTCCTGGCTGGGTTGAACCATAAATCATTGAAGAACCAATTCCGGAGTCATCGATAGAATATCCAGGGCCTATGGATCCAAAGCCTATTCTTTTTCCATTTCCAGACCAAAGATGCAATGCTTTGGTTTGAAAACCAATAGCATAGATGAAGACATAGCCCATTCCAGTTCCATATCTGGATCCGGAACCATGAATAGATAAGGGCAGCATATGCAGGGGCTTCTCTGGAAGAAGATCTCTAAGAATTTCAGGATTCAATATATTATTGATATTATCAGGATTATAAGAAAATAACTGCATTGATTCAGTGTAATTCATTACATTCTCCGGATAAGACAAAGCTGTAATAAGTCCACCAACTGCTGCAGCCGTTATGAAAAGTGAAGAACCTTCTTGACCTTTAGGTGACAGAGGTGGGCTATCAATTGGTGAACCAAAGGGTGAATGGCTCAAACTTGACTTAGGAGCCCCGAAAGCTGTGCTTTGATTTGAATCATTACTACTGATTTCATCCGACCTATTGAGACAAAGATCATTCCCGTGATAAGCAAAATTCAGTGAATACTCCTCTCGCGGGGATCCCGTGCAGAGAGATCCAGGTGGCGAAATCGGACGGTAAATAAAGGCTGAACCCTTTTTAGGAAAGAGAACTTTCTCTCTGCTTTGAATAGCGTAGTCGTAGTAAAGTAGCCAAGGCTAACTCTCTTTCCTGCGCTAGTTAATCATATGCCATCCGAGTCGCCCCCAATCATGATGGGGTGGGATTGGTTATCTTCTAGCTTACTCTGCTAGAACTACAGTGACTCCCACGGCTGCTAATAAGCTACTAAGATTAAGATCGGGGTGGATAAGGAATCAAGGAAAAAACAGAATAGGAGGCTTAGTGACAAAGAGGAAAGATGATTAAAACCCCCCATGGTAATCCAGCCCATATTTTCCCGTTCTAAGCTAAGCCTATAAAGCCACTGCGTCTATCGGCCAGTGAGAAGTCTATCCAGTTATATTATATTTTAGTGCTAAGTTTTTCTGATAGTTGTCCCAGTTACAGGTTTAAGGAAAATGCTTTCTTCCTAAGAAAAATACCATGTGATATGATCAATCTAATATAAATAATAAATAATAAGTCCCTTCTGAGGAAAGGCAAAAGAGTCACTGTTTAGCAGAATTATCCGCGGGACTCCCCAGGCAAACCAGGAAATGCTAATCTAGCGGCTTTTTTCTATGTTGAGTATAGGACATCCCTTGCAAGGTCTTTCTTGTCTTACAGCCAGTACTTCTAGGTAAAGTAAGAAGAAAAAGGGGAATCTAAAGTGCAAGCTGAAGGAAGGAGCTAACCAGCTGACCGAAGCATCCATTCGGTTGTTTTCCTGGTTGCGACCGCGTAAAGTCCACTACCTATAGTGACTGCACCTTGGGTCAGCGCCATCTTGCCTTTAGGAAGGTTCGTAGGAACAATAAAGACCATTTACCGAAGCGGAAGGGCAATATATTGTAAATAAAGCTGCCATGCTGAGATGGTACAGTTAGTCTTACAATAGTTAATCCATACTAGTGTGTCTGATCTATGTGAAAGGGATTTTGACTGATGGAAGATTTCCAGTTCTATATATTAGAAGAAGCCTTCTCTTTGATCTACTTTGTATGCATTTCCGGCTATATAAAGCTAAGAAAGGATTCTAACCAAGATGCGACATCTAGAACTGGACGAGCCACGTCATTTGAATCAAGGCAGGCCCAACACAACGGAAAAGGGAATAAGGAACGTATTAAACTTGAGAAAGCAGATAAGATAGGCGCGTAGCCCTGGAACCAATCAACCCGCTTCGACCGATAGAGCTAAACCCAACTAAGGGCATTAACTCATAACTCCAACTGCTAAGCTACTATCTCTTTAACCCTTACTCGAGACCTCTTTCCCTACAACCACTCACTTACTACTATTACGTAACTCTATATAAGCTCATTAAGGAGTCAATTAGAGAACTTCTGTAGCTAGCTTAAGGAGTCCTTTCTTTACTGTGTATGCAGTTCTTCTAGAGTCAGTGAAAGGGGAGACCATGAACTCTCTTTCCCTACTTGTGACATAACTATATTACCTCTTTCTCTTGGGCTTCCCTTACTTGCTTGTGGCATAATTCAATACCTTAACTCACTCCTTAACCGTTCAGGCCTATCGACTAGATATGCCCTCACTTCCCTTCGAGAGCAATCAATGGGTCAGTTAACGCAGTAAGAAAGTACTCCCTTCGGGTTAGCTTAGAAATAACTCCAACTCCTGATTGAAGAACTGCATTAACATCTTAACTCTTAACTCACTTAGTGGCATAAGGTTATCAAAGTAATCAGTTAAAGTATGCGTGAGACTCTATTAACTCTTAACTGCTTCCTCTATTAGGGGTCTCTCTTTAACCCTGGCTAGCTCGGCTGCTCTAACTCTCTCCCTATCGGGTTTAGCCCTATCCCCTACTCCAGTAACTCCTAACTCATAACTCTTAGCTCATACCCGGCCTGTGACCGATTACCTAACTCATAAGCTCTTAACTCAAACCAACTAACTCCTTAACTCCCTTAGCTCAGCTCATTAGCTACCCTTGCTTGTGGCCTATTAGAGTCAAGACTTCTACTTTATGATAGTTTTCGTGAGTTCAACAACAAACAAAGCAGTTACAGCTGGTGAAACAACAGGAAAGGACAGAGACTCTATACCGTGCTTGTGACCGATCCATTACTTTAAGTAGTCAGTGAAAGCAGTTGTTAACACATGCCCTAACTATCTATCTAATAGGGCCTAGCTGCTCTTTCATACCTTACTGCTGACCGATCTTCAGCTACTAACTCAAATACCCTACTTGAAGACACCTTAGCATCAAAAGCAATAATCAAGCAAGCAGATGAACGAACCAAAGGCAGAGGTGCTACCAAGCTAGCTCAAACAAGATTTAAAGCAGCATCTCCAGAGGATGCTAAAGCTGTCAAAGTCCTAACTAGGAGCTCGTAACTACTCTATTGCTTACCCAACTCATGCAATAATAGTATTCTCGGGGTTCGTGACCTAAGAGAATAGGCAACAAAAACTTCAAGCTTTGCTTCTTTCCCAACGGGTCCTATCGGTGACATCCTCAACAACTCCAACAACATTAACTCTCCTTTCCAATTCAGTTTAAGCAGGAGTGAAAACTACAGCTGAAACTGGCTTAGAAATAGGTGCTGCTCTTCGCTCTCCAACTGCCTTAAGACAAGACCGGTGATAGGATTCATTTAAAGAAGAAAGCTCGGGAGTCAGTTCATGTCTTTGTTCTCTTCCCCTATCCCTCTTAGTTAGGAAGGGGTCGAGCTTAGCTCATGAGATCAACTCATCTTTTAACAACAAGGGCAAGAACTCTATTAGTTGCTATTTTATTCACTTACCTTGTGACAGATCTAGGATTCTCTCGTTCGGGCTTAGTCCGTAACTCTATTCTTAACTCCTAAAAAGTATTAACTCATAGCTCGGGAGATAACTCTATACCTTACTTGCTTGGGACCGATCTTGTCTTCTCCCTACTTTCTTTTAGGGCTAGCTCCCACTCGTTACTAACTCATACTCTTTCATACCTTACTTGTGCCTATAACTTAAGAAGGAGGTTAAACAACACTAACTCGATTAACTCTTTCCCTACAACCGTACTTGTGACACTAATTAACTTAACTTACTTAAGACCCTATAAGCACCATCCTCCCCTATTAGATTAGGGCTCTTGGAGAAAGTAATGAGTCTTGACTTGGTACGAAGGGATCGATCAAATCAATACTTCTTGATAGTCTTGACAGAAGGGCTAATGTTATCGTAATAGATTACCCAGCACGAGGTTGAAATAGACCCCGCACAGCAAGGAACGAAGTAACTCGACCAACGGGAGAGGAACAGAGGCCGAACCCAGTGCAAGGAGGGAAAGAAGTCTTACTAGAACGACCGACTCCCCCGCTTACAAGCTAGCCAGATTCTGTCTTCTTCTAAACCTTTTCTCTATCTCCCACTTCTTTTCCATTGAGGACGGCAACTCCTTACCTTACTAAGGCATACTTTCACAAGTACGGGTTTCAAACTTACAGGAGTCTCTTGCATTTTGAGTACCTGATCCTTATGTAGCCAGACCAAGGCTAAACCTCCTCGAACTCTTACACCCGGAGTCCCCTGTCAGAACTCTTAACCGGACACCTGAGTTAACAACCTGGAGCAAGAACACTCTGTAACCCAATGCCTATAACTCCGAACTCCCTGACTTATGGCTTCGCAACTCCTAGCTTCATTCTGGTTAGACACCAACGGAAATGGACCAATTCTCGTCTCTGGGTTAGACAACGTAACCTGGAACCAAAGGCTTGGTGTTAAGTCCTCTAACTATCAACTCATAGCTTCAGGAATAGTTTAATAGAAACCTTAGGAAATGCCTTAGAGAAAAATCCAACAACCCCTTTTATTCCTCAAGACAGGAGTCCCAGACAGGTTAGTGATTAGTATTGGATGGATTATCGAGTTATTAATTCACCCGATGGAATCATACGAGCCGGGAAGGTTCACATTGCCGGAAACGAGGCTTTTCCCATGTCTCCCGAACACGAAGCCAATTGAGATGAAAGCTTATAAACCGGGAAGATAAGAGGGCATCGGATAGGAACTCCTCAGTATGATTCTTTTTTTAATGACTAGTCTCTTCCCTTTTCCCTTTACTTCAAGTAAATCTAACCGAGCCCAAGCTAACGCCCCCTATTTCTAAAGGGGTCCCTTAAGAACTTAAGATAAGTGAAAGGTTGCTTTTACTATTACAAAAGGACTGGCTTCCTGGTCAAGCCAGTCTCCTTTAGAGTTTGTCTTACGGACGGAGTGGACTTTTCTTTCCCCAATGGGGTCTAGCTTGAAGGCAAGGCAAGTAAGCTATTGAGACGCACATAACTACCCTTTGTAAGCTTACACGGAATAGCTATGGCTCTGGAATGTCTTTTTCTCAAATAAATAGGGTATGGTAAGTCTACAAGGATATTTAGGAAGATAATTCTAATAAACATCAGCCCAATGAGTAAAAAAACCTTATGAAGGTAGGGAGCCATCCCTGAGATCAGTAAAGTGGTGAACCCAATGGATCAATACCAAGATCCCCAAGCTAGTAACAAAAAAAAGAAAATGGAAAAAGCTCCTTATTTCATTTAGCTAATATACTTTAGAAAGCTTTCTCTAGCAGGTAGAATTAGGAACTATAAGAAGAAGAGAAAGTCCTTATCCTTATTTATAAACGATCGATTTGCCCAGAATCAGTCCTAGCCTATGCCTTCGTCTTTCGATGATCAGACCTAAGAAAGGCAGGCTTTCTAATTCCAATTAAGGGGAAATTCCCCCACCCAAAAAGCGTAGAGCCTTAGTGACCCGCGTGTCATAAGCTGGTAATCAGTGAAAGAGCAAGAACTTGAAGGTGAAAGAGAGATAGGAAGATCTTTCTCCCTTTGGTTGATTTAATTATATGAGTGCTTAACGGGATGCCGGACGGGGCAATGAATAAGAAATGGGATAAGCATGTAATTCACGTGCAAACTTTTTCTAATCAAGAAAAAAAAACTAAAAAATTCGACATTCTGATCTTACTTTCGCTGCTAAACACTAGTCTAGCAGGTATAGGATCTTTGTTGGACTCAATTCGTTATCATGGCACATCACATATCTGATCGGATGGAACTTTCAAAAAACTAGCATTCGATGCAGCAGACTTACGCTTCTTCAAGCCCGCTTCGCTTTACTGCTTCCAGCTCTTCTCTTTCTTTGAACCTTGTGTAGACCCTATCTTTTCACCTACTTCAGCCTTTCTTTTCTAGCCCGGTGATATCAAGCCTCAAAGCTACTTCCAAACTCTCAATCTTTAGCTCTTTCATCGCCCTTTTCTTCTCTTCACCTCACTGACGAAGAGGGTGATTCTATACCATTTGCAGAGGCAACAAAGGCTGTGTTGGAGGAGGTTTTTGTTCCGGCGCCATTGTCTGATTGATTTTTACGTGCCCGAGGCTGATCAGCTCCAGCTTGTTTGCCATTCTTCTTTCCTGGCTTACGCCAATCTGATGGATAACCAATCACTTTGAAGCAATATTCCTTGCTGTGATTAGTCTTCCCACAATGAAGACAAGGTGGGAATTGGTTTCGACCTCCATTGTCATTTTTTTTTTCTGGTATGCATTTCTGCGATCGCGGAAATTTGAAGATTATTTTCATCAATTTCATCTTTTATTCTCTATTTTCATTATTTCATTTAAATAATAAGTCTCGAATGCGTATAGATGAACTTTTTTATTTGAATTTGAATAATTCTGCTAACCCATTGATTCACATACGAAAACCTCTTTGGGTGAAGATTAGGCAAAAACCTAAGGCAGATCATTCCCTGTCGGACAATCTTCTGATTGAGCGTGAAGACTTTTTTGTACACTTACATTCTAAGTCCCATTTAAAGAAAATTGAGAAAATGCTTTGCGAGCTTGTCTCGCATCCAATAGGTAAAAAATATGTGTGTGAGTGTGGTAATTGGCAAGAAGTCTATTCACTTAGTCTATGGAAGTCTTTCGGTGTAAATAGGCGGGATCTTCCTTTCCAAATCAATGAAGGTTCTTCTTCCAGAACTCCCTTGCTCAGATCTCCTGATAGCAAGCCTGGATTAAGCGATGTGAATAGAGAGAGCTCTAAAATGAAGTCATTCCGATTTCAATATTGATTCAAGCACAACTCCGCTACCTCGGATAAGACATTACGACATGGCTTCCTTCTTTGTTAAAGTAAGGACAGCCGGACAAAGAGCTGAAAAAATGGCTTGAAGAGTTGAGAACGAAGGTTGTGTCACTTATCAGTAGATATGTACCTTCATTCCAGTCGGTTCCTCTATCGACTTCCATGAAATGCTTTCCTATTTGGACTGCTTCATCAGTCCCCTATCGTTATGTGCCGAGTGATAAATTACCGTTCCATAGGATGATCTGGGACTTATTCTCGGTCGCCTTATCTTATGGGATAAGGCCTCGCTTTTGGGATTTTGGTCTGCTTCGTTTATCCGAACGTGGCCCTTTTTTCTACTGATATGTTAGAATGGTCCTCGCAATACATTGTTCCAGTATTTAGCTATTTCTTTCCTTCCAGAGGGATTGCCCCTCTTACTGAGGAAAGTGATGAAGCTTCTTACCCGTATTCAGTAAATCAATTACTACATAATAAGGAATCTAGGTTCGCTTCATCAGCGGCCTTTCTTACTGGTCTGCTGACTTATAGTTAGTTGTCTTGTATGTAAGCATTCCTTATGAGACCTCCGGATGAATATCTACTGACAATGTATTCGACTGGTCACCTGGGTTTTAATTAAGGAAGAAGGTGCTTGGAAGGTTATAGTATTCGCTATTCCTAACGCCTTAAATTCAAGCAGGCACTACTTCGTCTCGCGCATGATTGGTCTATGTCGATCTTAAGGAAAATCCCACAAGATGGAACTTTCGATCAACCTCACACGAGACCTAAAACAAACGATTGAGTTAAGAAAAATGGCCATTGGAGATGATGGCAGCTGATTCACTACGCTTCGCACCTCAACTTCTCATATCCGCAGGACATAGATCGGAAACCGCTATGCCATAACAGCAAGTCTCATTCGCACCTGTCTCGTTCGCTTTCGCTCCAGTAGCCTACCGCCCCTTGAACATCGTACCTTGCTCGTTGGACGGCTCATCTGTGCTTGTGATCTCCTAAAACATGGGATTCCCGACCTTTACCGTCAATTACCGGATTTGCTTACCTTATTATTAGAGAAAGGGGATGAGTCTAGACGCCCGGGCACTGATCCTCTTCCGTTCGCTTTCAGGAGAATAATAACATAATTTCCTTCTCTAGAAGACAACTAAAACAGATAAAAACCCCAAAACTACACGTTCTCAACCCCTTCTGAGCCGCTCTCACTTATCGACGTATTAGTCTTTCCAGATGAACTGGCATTGAAGCAACTCTTACTCTAGCAGAATCCACACACATCTGCTTATATAAGAGGCTCGCTTTAGCTACTGAGACTCGGGAAGAAGCAACTAAGAGACCCGAAATCGGTTGCGGCAGGGATCGCTCTAACGCCCGATTATCCACGCATTGGAGCGTAGCTGCTACTGTGACAACAACTGTAACACGTTATTAAAACGGGCTACAAAGCCATTGAACGATTTTTCCTTCTGTAATCTAAAAAGGGCATAGCTTCTAATAGAAGATAGCCATAGCCCCAGTTGCCAGATTAAACTAATGAAGTACACACGCACGCGGTGTTGAATTAGTAAGACTTTGAAGCCTTATGACTATATGAAGTGAGGAATTTCTGATTGCCCAGTGAGAGTCATATTCAAAAGCATAAAGCTACTGACTTTCACTGCACTAGTTTAGTCTAGTGGCTGAACCCTCCTTTCCCTCTCTGGCTTATCAGTCTAGCAAGCATCCCGCTTTGAATGAAAAAAGCTCAAAAGCCTAAGACTGCAGAGGAATGAAAGTCTAGTACTCCAGGGAAAGGAATAGATCTCTCTTTCGTTTAAGAGTAGTTAGAGCATAAGGATTATCGGAATCGTAAACAAAAAAAATTTGCCTGTGATATGATATATAGGACAGGATAAATGCCCATATCTCTCTCCTTGTGATGAGCTTGAAACTAGCCTTGAAGCATAGGCTAGGCAAGGAAGCTCTCCAACAACTCTCAAATACTCGACGCCATAGAAGCCCTTTTCCCGCTTAACATGGGAAAGAGATAGGGAAGGAAGCATAAGAAAGACT
>CAOGCB010070201.1:0-12041 GCA_948266635.1 Cnidoscolus chayamansa
TTGCTTTAGCATACTGCTGCTACACTGGCAGTTGCTCTAATCAATCCGACAGTGTCTTCAATGTAAACACCAAATTCACAAAGTGAAATATCTAACAATCAAGAACTAGTAATCAATATGCCAGTTCCACAGTGCATATTCGAGGAATACTAAAAAGTATTGTTTAACAGAGTGCATTAAGATGGAATTTAACAAAAGCAAAATACTAGGGTTTTCCATTTTTTTTAACTATAAATTAATTACTGTGGCCTTGTTTGTCTCTCCCATGTTTATCATATTTTCTTCTGCTATCGCCTCCCACCCTGTCTCAACCCCATCCTTTTCTCTTAATTTTGCCTCTAAATTACGCTGTAAAGAGCCATCTCAAACAGACTATTGTTAACTTCTTGAAGTATGGATCCCAAAGATTTGAAAGGATATGGGATAAGAAGCAAGCTTCCGCAATGAATACTACATTAACATAAGGGTGTTTCTGGGGAGCTACCCCAGTCAATGGGAAGAAGAAGACAGCCAAAGAAAAGATGATCAGAGTAACCAAGAAGAACTCTCAGAAGAAACCAATCAAGAAATATTCATATTAATTATTCACTGGGGTGAGTGGCAGGTTGTAGTCTTGAGGTCTAAGGATAAAATCACAGTCTGACACATCTTGTGTTCCTGCCGCCCTAAGCCACATAGATCTTTCAGCTTAAGCCTTGGCTTTTCTTTCTCATCTTCTTCAGAGAGTAACAGCTGTCAGTATGGTTACTTTCTCAGTTTTCAATCCATCTTTACATGAATCGGGGGTCATAAATCAGTACATGCTCTAACATCTCTATTGTCCAGCTTAACAATTGGGGGAAACCATTGGTGCCTCTTTATTCAGATTTAGAGTCTCTCTCCCTCTCCCTCTCCCTCTCCCTCCCACCCCCTCCCCCCTTCCCTTCAAACTTCATTCTATATGAGAGGTTTTATGTATCTAACATGTCCAAATCATGCCAACGTCAAGCAGTAATGTGGTTTACAAAAACTTCAACATTTCCTCTCCAGTGAATCTCAGAATTCTAACCTTGTAATTAAGTTGATGCCAAACCAAAAGCATTACAAAATACACTTTTTAGGTGACATCAATCCTCAGTCTTCTAATAATATATAACAAGTACAATAAAATAACATGTTGATACACTCAAATTTCCCAGGATTTCAGTTATTACTCAAGAAAGAAAAATTAAATTTTTAAATGATGAGATCAATTCAGAATTACATTTTTTTAGCATCAGATCCAATCTCTTACTAGCAAAAGGCTCTTTGGTATCTAGAGTGCTGTGTCAGAAATAACATAATCAAAAAAACTTTTTTTTTCCAAAGAATGACTTCAAAAGTCAAAATAAGCTCCTAATATGATAATGAAACAATGGTTACCAATACACCTCTTATCACAGAAACAATTTGGTGACATCAAATTCCAGTGGGCAGGGCAGGATATTTACCCATGAGAATAAAAAGGATGGATCTTACTTCCAAAGACACAGATAAGATGCTTCATCTTAGAAAAATATTATTGACACGCCCATTGTGAGGCATCCTACAGCCACCCAGGGGCTCAAACGCTCACCTATTTCAGCAACCAAAAAAGTTGTCAGATTGTATTTCATGGCAGCATTTGCAGTTAGCAGTTCATAAAACAAAGTACAAACATGGATCCTATCAGAAAAGCTTTTGAATCCGAAATTTCTTTCACGTGATTACAAGGTAAGAAGTTTGACTGTGGACTACAAATAATTAATTGCCATATTTAGTGAGACTTGCAGAAACCTAAAGGATAGTCATGGTTTTTTGTAAAATAATGTTATGTTTGCTTATATCCATGTCGGAAAATTAGACCTGATTCTGAACCACAATCCAGAATTCCAGATTGAGCTTTTATCATTCCAAACACAACAATTAGAAATCTTAAAATTATAAATCAAATTAGAATTATATATTACATTTCATGGTCGCATAAACAAAATGTAGATCATTATATTACCCATACCATCAACAATTAAATGCACAATCCCACACAAGTCAAATCATCTGAAACTTCACTACCATTCTTTCAATCCCAATTGATTGCTTTGAACAACAAAAATTTTAATCACCAGCTAGGAAACCTACTTGAACTAATTTAAATCTCTTAGAGTTCTATCATCATGAAATCATGATTCCTATCATCCCATTTTTCCAGAGGAGCACAGTCATCAGACTGCAAAGCATGCTTTGTGAAATTGCACATTAACTGCTTCCCTGCCCACTTAAGTACCTTGTCCCACCCCAACTAGCTGGTACCAACTAAGTCAACAACCAGAGATTCTAAAATATCTTAGAATGTTCTAAATTTGATCTTGTTATTCCTTAATCATGCAAAATGTTGTCAGCTAAATTTTTAGTTCACTACAACTCTCTTTATAGGTCATTTTAAAAAAAATTAAGTTATTCAAAGGAATTGCACTTTATCTTGATTTTAAGGAGGAAAAGGAATACATTATTTTCCATAATACAAGGCAAATAGCAAAGGCCAATAGGAGGAGGAATATATGATATGTAAGGGACCCTACCTATTCTGGCTGCCTTCCAGAAAAACCCACGAAACCTGTCCAAAAAGCTTATTACAATGAATAATCCCTCACAACTCCTTATAGATAAAACACAAAATAGATAGATAAACAAATAATTGAATACCTTGTGAAAACATTCACTTGTGATCAAAAAATGTCAAACAACAAGTGGTATAACCAAATGCAAGACTGGAAGAAGAGAAGAATAATAGATCTGGACAAGGATAAGTAAATGGATACAAGTGATATAATTTAAATCATTCACAACAAGAGAGAGAGGGAGAGATCAGAGAGGATAGCAAGTGAAGGAGGAATAAGCATTTGCATGGCCAGTTGGTGCAGCACCATTATAGAAATAGCTTGATCAGTTGCAAATTACAAGCTAAGGGGAAAAAACCTTAGCATTAACTCAAACAATATGGCTTCAACGTACATTTGAATAATTTAATGATTGGTAGAATCATGGGTGTTTTCATATCGATAGTAAAATTAATAACATTTAACTTAACTGAGAAAATCTCACCAAAATTCTATTCAATGCAAACCGATACTTTGAATAAATCAAATCAAAGCTAAAAAAAGTTATCTTTTTTTCAGATAGAAAAATCTCATTAATAAAATCAAAGGAGAAGTAAACTATTACACCCTAGTACATTTTCCCACCATGAAAAAAAAAAATCATCAGATTACAACCAGACCCAGGAAATAAAAAAAATTAAGATAAGGTAACCAGATGATACATACCCTGTTCTCTGTTCCAGGATCGCTGGAAAGTGCATCTTCACAAAAGTGCAAGTACAAATTCCCAATAGCACAACAGTAAGAAACGAATGAAAATTGAAGAGTGCAGACTGAAAACAAGAAAACGAACGAATCAAAATAGTTCTCCATTGTTAATTGAAAACCAGTTCTTTAATAATCAAATCACTTTACCATATTTTGATCCTGAAAACGATCCTTTTCTTCCTTCAAATCTATAAGCAAAATCGACACTCTCAAACTTAAGAAACTGAACAATGAAGCGGGATGGAATACAAATAAAAACGGGGAAAATAGACAGTAGTGAGTAGCACTTGCATGGAAAGCTAATGCATCAATAACTAAACGGCCTATTGTTTGATTAATTAGATAAAAACTTAAAGGTAAAAATCAGCTAATTGTTTGCAATAAAGATGATTCGAACTGAATAAAAGTATTAAGCAGGTTAGGGTTTGATGAACGGGGGAATAAAGTGCATGGAGCGACTTACAGAGAAAAACTGGTAGATTTTGGATCAAGGGTTCGCCGGAGCTCGCAGAGAAGCCGAGAGATAAATGAACCCCTTTTTGTGCTTCGACGCCAATAAGTGAATGCAGTAAAAACTGTCCTAATATCTGGAGCGTGAAAAAAAAAAGATTGCCCTCACTTTCCTAATGATACGGAATTTTTAAGTAAATTTATTATTTTGATTTATTTTAAAATTATTTAATTAAAATTATTTATATTTTTTGTATAATCATTTTTAAATTTTTTATAATTATTTATATCATTAAAATATTAATACTATATAAATTTTATAATTTAAATAATTTTATTATTTCATCTTTTTAGTAATGTTAAAATAAATTGAATAATAGCTTATCTAATAAAAAAAATTGGTTTTACAAAATATATAGCTATTTTAATTTAATAATTTTAGAATAAAATTTAAATAATGAATTTTTAAAAAATTCAAAAATTTTATAATAATTTTCGAAGAAAAATATATAGTGAACCTATATCTTATTATATATATATATATATATAAAACAATAAGAACATATAAAATTAAAATTAAAATTAAAATTTGAGTTCATTTTAAGATGATGAAAAATTGATTTTTCTAGAGAAAAATCTCTTTGTTTTCTTTGGGATATAAACTTGGCACTTGGTCAATTCTCATCTAGCCTTTTGAGGTAGGGCCAAGTAGGTGTATTTTTCCTTTTGTTCTGTTTTATGTGGCATCTAAGGTTCAAAGGGAGGATGTTTTTCTTATAGCTCTTGTATTTTGTTATGTATTGGTCATTTGTTTTTGTGCAAGTCGAAGGTTTATTCATTATCGTCGAAGAGTATATCTCACCCATCTGTTTCTTTTTTTTTTTGGGTGTTGGTCGATCTTGGACAACCTTCTTGAACATGTAATATTTATTTGATGAAATAAATAATTATCAATCTATGACAAAAAGGAAAAAGAAAACAAAAGGTTAAAAATAGAAGAGAAATGGAATGACATTTTTTATTACAAACACATCCCATGGGAATGAGATGGAAATTTAAATTAAAAATACTTACCCCACAAGAGAAATAATGTATACCCAAGAACTTGCTGGACTCCAACAAGTTCTATCTGATTCTTTAGTCTGTCATTGAAAAACCAAGTTAATCGGATGGCTGAAGCGATCTTTAAGCTACTTCAACCTCTCAAAAATCACCATAGCAAAGCTGGAGAGCCCATTCCAATTTGCAAAATCAAGAAACTTTCAAGAGCTTGTTGCTGGAAATTAAAGAAATTAATCGCCCACTTTCTGTTTACTCCTCCTATTTTCCAATCCTCTCAAGATTTTCAGACACATTTTTCATCCTGGGTCGAACCTCAGGGTCTGATTCTGTGCAAGCAAGGGCAATATGGAAAACTGCTAACACCTCCTTTTTGGCATGCACTTCTTGGAGCAACACTGGGTCTATCAGATCCGATAATGGACCCTCTTCTTCAATCCCTTTCCTCACCCATCTCACTAGGTCTGGAACTTCTACAGAAGTTGACGTGTTTGGTGAAGGTTCAGGAGATTTCCCCGTCAGCAATTCCAGTGAGACAAGTCCAAATGAATACACATCCCATTTCTGGCTTGGTCTGTTGCCAGGAACACGAGCTTCTGGTGCACGGTAGTTGTTGATTCGCTCAGTTTGGACGGACTTTAAGTAAGGTAGAGCTCCACCAATAAAACCACCTGCGGAGGAAGGATCATTTCCAGTGATACTTATTAGTCTGCTTAGGCCAAAGTCAGAAATATAAGCCTGGAATTCATTGTCGAGGAGGATATTGGACGGTTTGATGCTCCCATGAACGAATTTTCTGGGACTGCATTCATGGAGGTAGGCTAAGCCTTTGGCTGTTCCCTTGGCAATTCTCAGCCTGGTCGCCCATGAGAGACTCAATGATGGGTGACCACTTCTCGCTGTCAAAGAAAATGATAAATTCTTTTATTAGTATATCTTTATGGACAACGAGTAAGGTAGAAATAGAAGTGACAATGTAATAGAACCAGACAAAAACATAAGCATGTCTCTAATATGTTGCTGTAAACAGCCATTAACTTCATGAATCCTGATGAGCCTCTGAACAACAGAGAACTAGTGAAGAAGTTTAGAGAGTAAGTTTATGGCTCATGAATACCAACTCTGCCTAAACCTGGTGAGAGGATCATAATATTGATTTGAACCGTGATCGAACCGAACTGAAAAGAGTCGGACCAAAACTGAATTTTTCCTAATTTAATCAATCGGGTTGGTCTTGAAAAAGGGAAAAAGAATCTATTGGTCAGCTACTTGTAGGGCCAAGCTACTATGTGGAAATCCTGTCAACATAAAAGCAACAGCCACCTGACTACACGTATAACAATATGTTGCATGATTAATGTATTTATTTCAACATAAAATATTTTATGCAATTACATATGATTCTCGATTTTTTGACTTTATACAAATATGTAGAGTAAAAGATTTTCAATTCCCTCAAACGTAAAAGGCATGCTACGTACTTGAAAAGAAGACAGAAAGTAGAAAAAGAAATAAATTAAACCCACTTGTCTCAGCTAAAATGCTAAAGATTCAGAAAAAAAGAAAGAATACAAAGGAACATTCAAATTAACGAAGAATCCAAATCCAGTTGTAATTAGATTATGGAAGGAAGGCTTCAAAACGCAGTGAATAAGATAGCATCAAAATATATCTCATGCATGGCCAACTTATCTCATATTCACATAGCAAGGAGATAGAGAGAGGTATAGTGACCTTAACAAAGGAAAGCGAAGGCACACAACGCGCATGGAGAAGAAAAGGGCACTAAATCATAGCCGGTAGGCCATCACACATGCTGTTCATACCATCATGGCTAATACGTACCATGTCTTTATAATTTAAGTTAAATAGTAAATTAAAAGCAAATCTTTTAACAGTTATAGTAGCTTGGCTGAACCCACTTAAGCTATTGAGAAGAAGATATCCACTTCAATTGATGAATTTAACATTAGCTAAAACAAGCAACTAATTTGCATAGAATAATGAGCTTGAACCTTAAAGTTCATGGCTACAAGAAAGGCAAAACCAGGGACAGTGGTGAAGAGATGAACAAAGGGAAAATCAGTAGTGCTGGGTACTGACCTCGAAGAGCATTAGCCAAGTTGCCATTGGAGATGAAATCACTGATGAGAAGCTTCTCATCAGGAGCCCAATAGTATGCTCTTAATTTCACTATATTTGGATGCTTTACCTTCCCAATAGCCTGCACTTCAGCTACAAACTCTCTATACCTATTCTCTCCTCCCTCTCCGAGCCTCCTCACCGCCACCGGAACCCCATTTCCAAGCACCACTTTGTATACTATTCCCAACCCACTTTTCCCCAACACGTAAGCTGAAGCTCTAAGAAGCTCATCAAGCTCAAAACTAAAGCCTTTGTCAATTGCCACCAGCTCACCTTCTTCTTTCCCTCCCTCCGCTTTCTCTACATCTTCTGCCTCTGAATCCTCGTTTCTGAAGCCATTGATGCAAGAACAGAGCCCGCAGGCGTGCGAGCTTTCATTCCTGGCAAATTCGGTCTTCCCTGTGCAGCTACAGCTGTTAGAATCATCTTTCTTTTTCCAGTAGACATAGACTACTATTAGACCAATGAACGCTACAGCAGCTGCGTCAGCTACTGATATAAGTATGATCAACCCAGAACTTAAGCCTTTCTTAGGATTATTGTTGGACTGTGGTGTCGAACTCGGATTCGGCAGCGAACTTTCTGGAGAGTCTTTACAAGATTTCTGGAGAGGGAACCCACATAACAGAGGATTGTTGAGGAAAGCAGTTGGTCCTTGGTTAGCAAAAGACCCTGTCTGAGGTATTTCTCCTGTTAAATTATTGTTTCGAAGATCAAAACTCACGGTGACGGGTAAATTTCCCAGAGATTTGGGGATTCTACCAGATAAATGATTGAAAGAGAGATTCAAGGTATTAGACAGAGACTTGAGTTCACCGAGATCATTGGGTATCAGTCCAGTGAACTCGTTAGATGAAAGATCAAGCTGAACTAAATTGTCTAATTCTGGCCAAATTCCAGCAGGAATGTCACCGGAGAACTTATTTCGCGCTAAATTCAGCCTCTGCAACTGCTTGCAATTGTTTAAGTTCTCAGGTAAAGGACCCGATAGAGAATTGTTGGAAATATCGAGGGTCTGGAGTCTCAGGAGGTTACAGACCGAGGGAGGAAGAGGACCTGAGAGATTGTTACCATAGAGAACAAGACTGTGAAGTGAAGTGGCGTTAAAGAGCTCAGCTGGGATCGAGCCATAAAATTTATTATCATGAAGATTGAGTCGTCGGAGATAAACTAGAGTTCCCAGCTCAGAAGGGATGTACCCGCGTAGATTCTTTCCAGATATAGATATCCCGACGACACGTTGGTCCGGTAAACCGGATATGTTCATACAGGAAATGCCAGTCCAGCTGCAAGGAGTGGGATCGTCATCATTCCAGTCGGCCAAAGGCCAATCCCCAGATGATTTATCAACGGCAGATTTTAAAGAGAGAAGGGAGAGGCCATCAGGAGAAAGAGAAAGAGTGAGTTTGGTGGTCAGGAAATGGAAGAAGAAGGAGAAACAGAAACATAGTACTAAAGAAAAGTACTTCCCCATGATCTGGATAACTCGTTGCTTAGTGGGATTTTGTATACTAATTTAGAAGAGAAGAGAAAGGAGAGAATGAGAAAGACATTTACAGTGAAGAAGAGAGGAGGAGGAGGAAAAGGAAGCGAGGTGGTGAAGGAGGTTGGGTATGGAGGATTTGATTTATGAGAAAGAGACTTGGAGAAAGACGAGATCTTGATCGAAATGGACCCACCTCCGCCAAAAGAAACACATTCAGATAGAGAGAGAGAGAGAGAGAGAGTAGAAGAAAAGTAATTGCGCGAGGATTGTGTGCTGGTGGCGACTGATGATGGATTCTGTATTATTTTCATGGCTTGAAAACGAATAAATTTCTGTTATATGATGGTTCAATTTTGTTTATGCATCTTATCGTCACTTCGTTTGAAGAATATATTAGCTCAAATATTAAGAAGATATTGAATTAAACATCGACAAGGACTAAGTGCAAAATGAGTAAAGTTTACTTGTGATTGCCAGTAGGCAACAGATATGTAAAATGAAGAAATAAGTTGTTACCAATAGGTTGGTTGAGGTTTGAAAATGGTATTTTCTGACAGTGATGTTCTGATATGATACTATTGATATGTAATACTAATTTAGCTGGCAACACTCAAAACATAATAAAAACCTTAAAACAGTCCAAAATTAAGGAGTGTATAGGTTGTCCTCAACGTTAGGAAGTTGATGGTTTTGAACAATCTCTTTCACGTAACCAACAGCACTGCCTTAGAGAAGAGCATAATAATCTCGTTGACACTTGTGTTTCACATTTTCATGCATGATACTTGTCTGAATTCTAAGCTCCTAGTAAAGGGTTAAGTGGGTTTAATTATCATTAATTATGCACTTGCTTAATGGAAAAGAGCTAAATGATAGTTCTCGCTTTCCATCATGAAAACATGCTTAGAAGCTAACAAAGGAAGAGAGAGAAGGTATCTTTCCAGCTTGTATTATTGTTTGCTTATTAATTTCTTGTTTCATGATAGTTAAGAGATATAATTTTGGAATACAATTACAATACTATCTATTATACTGTATAATGACAGAAGTTGGTATTATCATATAACTTCATAAAACAGAATTACTATAAATTTTTACATTTATTTTAAAATATTTTTATATTTTATCAAATTAAATTATAATAACTAAATAGTATATATATTTAATATTACATAAACTAAATGGGTTTTTTTTTATTTATAAAAGAATTTAAAATTTTGATTATTTTTAGTTTAATGATTTGATTTTTTAAAATTTTATGAACATCATAATAATTTTCTAAAAGAAAACAATATGTATAGTACAAGGTTGGGGTTGAATTTTATATTTTATTTTCAGAACAGCAAGTATGTAATATAGTAAGAAACAAGAAAGAAGAGTCGTCCTAAGAGTGAAACATTCCTAACTAAGGAACAGAAAGAGTTTAAAAAGCATTAAAAATATGAAGTTGTGTATTACTTAGTATTGAAGGGATGTGAATTTTTGTTGAACATGATTCAAAGGATGTAATTGATTTGGTTATTTAATGGGTTCTTACCCTTACTGGCATCTGGTTGTTCAACGTGGGTCCCAACTACAGTGAAATATTACTTCAATAATCCCTCCCTCAATCACAGTCTTCCTAATCATACCTTCATCTTCAAAGTTCAAACCCTCCTCTGTTTTAATCATTTTACTGAGACCCCATCTTCTCCTGAGCAGTCACATAGCAATTTATGAGAAGCTCGTACAGGAAAGAGCTCATGATGAGCCTTATTTACTACCTTATTCCGTATTGTTGTACCTATCCTCTTTTAAAGCCTAAATCATTCAGGGGTTCTGAATGTAAATCCTCGTTTGCCACAGCAAATATGGGAATAAATTGAGGGCACTAGTCTTATGGAATGCACCATAGCTCCAAATTGGAGGCCCCCAACTCCGTGCATTTGTTCAACCATCCAAGATCATGCAGGTGCAAAATAGAGTTTTTAACATTTTAAAACACCAGCAAGAAAGCAACTGCAAAAATCTCCTTTTTCTATATACATGTATATTTTTCAAATGGGAAACGATATGGATATAATGGAAAGATAATGACGATAATATTCTCATGGCATGGACAAAAAGCCAAATCAGTCCATGAACTGTTCCAGGATGTGAAGAACGCTACTCATCAGCCGTTTCTAGAGATGGCATTGCAGGTCATATCCATCACATACTATGACGAAGGGAGGAGTATTCAGTCTGGTCCAACCCGAGCAAGGTTTTCTCATGCCCCTGCCACTTCAACCATCTCCTGTTCCACTGTACCAGGCATAACTGGATAGTATTTATAGTGGAGTTCTCCAACATCATCACCAGATAGCTTCTTCCATCCATTTGGTCCCACATAATAAACTGATAACAAATACAAATTCAATCCAGATTAAGTCATTAAAGCATGCTGCATCCACAAAAACATAAAGAGCAACAACACACACACACACAACAGAAACATCCACAAATGTGTGTAGGTGCATATGCATACACATATCCAGAGAGATATGCTGTGCACCTACACACATGCAGAGAGAGAGAGAGAGAGAGAGAGAGTACCGCTAGCAACTCCACCACTGGCTCCATCTCGGAATGTAGCATGATAAATAGCTCTTCTAGCCAACTCTGCAGCTTCTTCAATTGACAAATCATACCGGTACCTAAAGTGACGTATTGTTTTTGTAAACATTGAAAATCAATCACATCACTAATAAAACCAGACAAGGGAAAGAATAAAAACTTCAGCCCCAATATTCCAGAGTGCCAATTATATGATGAGTGGAGGTTCTAATTTTGTTGGATATCATATGACAACATCCAAGCAAAGCAACAAGGATTGATGAATTAACAGAAGATGTAATCATGTAGATATATCCACAGCTGTTGGAATGTTGTGTCACTGCCATCATTTTTATCAATTGTAAAATGTTAATGACAAACCATCTCATTCCTTGTGACACAAGCACATAGTAGGATTTGAAATGACAGACCACCTAATTTATTATACTATGTAACCTCTCCACAACCATCCCAAATTGAGTTACCCATTTCAAACTCTAATACGATGCACTTCCTTTTTTTCACTATACTTCTTTAATGGAAACATAAGTCCTGAGGGCATCTCAACCCAAAACACCAAATTTTGCACCAAAATCACATATTTGGATCATCTACAGTAAAAAGTACTCCAACCATGAACACCAAAATCAACACCAAATAAGAATATTCCTAAAAAATTCTCCTACCATTCTATTTTTAATTTATTATTATAAATTTAACACAAACACTTTAATTATTTTATTGAATAATTAATTAATTAATTAATTAATTAATTAATATAATAAAAAATTATTAATAATTAATATTTTATTAATTATTAATTTCATTTAAATAATAAATATAATTTTAACATATTAGTTAATATCTTTATAAATTACATTAAATATTAAATAATAATTTTAACACTTAAATTAATAAATTTATATTAATAATTAATAAAAATTAGTGGGACCCACATTTGGTGC
>CAOGCB010070225.1:0-21151 GCA_948266635.1 Cnidoscolus chayamansa
TCATGCATGAAGTGTCATATGCATCTCATGTCATAATATGCGCCACATGTCTCATATTTCACATATCATTCATGTATGTTTTTCTTTGTCCTTGTTCTCATCACATCAATCACATATTACCATTTCTCAAGTCCCATATCTTTCACTAATGATTCAACACTTAGTCTTTTCAATCATGTCTTACTTTAGCTCAACACTCATCAATCACAACTACATTACATAATCATAACACAATTTATCACACAATTATTCTTATAAACGTCACAACTCATAATTAGAATATCACCAACACACATACATCACATATCAAGTCACCATATACATAATGGCATAATGACCTCATAATTTACAGAACATCAATTTACAAATTTTATAAACACATAGTCATCGTGCAGACGGTTGCACAATGAGTTCATAATTACACACATAACCTACAACTTACCTTGTATCGCTTTCCCTTTATCTATTCTCTCTCGAGCTTCAAGAGCACCTTCACTTCGAGTACCTAATCACATAGCATTTTCATCAATAATTCTTCCATACTTTTCATTCAAAAGTATTTATAAATTCTATAAACAATTGTCTACTCTTAATGTCCTAAAACTAGCTCTAAGTCTTATCTTTTCTCAAATTTATTCTTGGACAGAAGCAAGTCGCGATCGCGACCCCACATGTCGCGCTCGCGAACTCCTTTCCAAAGTCACTGTCTGATTCTGGCCATTGTCGCGGTCGCGAGCCTCAATGTTGCGGTCGCGAGAAGTTTCTGCCTGAATTTGGTGCAAGTCGCGATCGCGAACTCCATTGTCACGGTCGCGACCTCACGCCCGAAACCAATTCCTGCCTTTGGTTCAATGGTCGCGCTCGCGAAGCTAGTCATGACTCACCTTCCCAACATCCAAAACCTTATTTTTCCAAGTCTAAATGTTCTCAAATTTTGTACGCTCCACAACCAATTGATATTCAAGCTTCCCATGAAATTCTAGCTCATTCTAGGTTCATTTGGGTAACTTTTTACGTAGCTAAGTTCAATTGCCAATAAACCATCTCAATTACTAACCTCTTATGAATTTCCATCCATTCCTCCCATTTCTTTAGGTTGTTTAGCTCTCAAACATTTACTAAAGTGATATACTATATATACAATTGTCCTCTCTCAATCTCAGGTCATTGGAACTCAATTTAGGTACCCAAAGTGACCATTTTTCAGTTCATGCTCTTTGCTGCCAAATCACTATTCACCTCACCATTTCTAACCTCTTTCATCAATTTAGAGTTGGTTTTAACTGAAGTTCAAAACATCAACTCCTTAGCTAGTCACCTATACTAGCTTCATGCCAATTATCATGATCTTATACCTTCATTTAGGCCTCCAAATCGTTTGTTACATTTACATCCCCTATTATGCAAATTTCCAGAACAGACAGACTTGGCATTGTCTGTTCCCTCAATGATTTCATGCCCCAAACGATTTAATCTCACAAAATGGTATTCTAATTTGTAGGGGACATTCTAAGATTTCTATTGGTACCAAATTCATAAGTTTTGAATGTCATTTGGTCATCCTAAACAGTGTCACGATTTTACTGTTCATGCAAACCCTAATTACAGATTTCACCCATTATTTTATTCCTCACTTCTTTAACTTTGAATGCTTTGTTTCAAACCCAAAACTATGTTTTTAATCACCTCTAACTCATTTCCAGAATATAGATGATGTATACATTCAACCCTAAGATTTTTACTTGCTCATGAAATACTCATAGATAACATTAAAGGTTCTCAAAGATAAATGGAACTAACCTTTTTAGATGAGTTTTCCTCTTCTTCCTCTCCTTTTTCCTTTCTCTTCTTCCCTTTCCTTTCTCCCCTTTCTTCCCTCTCTCTCCTGTGGTTCTCTCTTTGGCTGCTAGCTTTTGGTGGCTTTTGGCCAAATGTTGCCATTTTTCCCCTTTTTAAAGTGACTTAAGCTAATTCTTCCATTTTACCCTCCATCCTTTATTTATTTCGTCATTCTTTTTATTTCTATTTCTAATTCCATTTTCATTTCTTTTATCACTTCAATTTCTATTTTCACTTTATTAAATTCACTTATTACCTTATTTATTCATTTAATTGCTAAGTTCAATTTATTTAGGTGCCTAATTTCCGTTCGTGACAACACCTCTATAATAAATTCCACCTCTATGTCAGGTGGTATACCTGACAACTCTTATGGAAATACTTTTGTGTAATCACATACTGTGGGTATGCGGTTAATATCAAAACCTTCTTTTTGGCCTCAAGAACACATGCTAGATATGTTGTACAACCCTTATTAACTAATTTGCTTGCCATGTAGCTGATATCACAATTGTGAGATAATCTTCTTTTTTTCCTACTACAGTTACTTCACTATCGTCTGCTGTTTTGAGAATAACTCTCTTAAGCCTATATTCAATTGTCACCTGATGCCTTGATAACCAATCCATACCTAATATAACATCAAACTCTCTAAATGGTAACTCTATTAAGTTACCAGGAAAAACACTACCATGTATCTCTATGGGGCAATCTCTATACACCCTACTTACCACTATAGTGTGGCCTAATGGATTAGTTACTAGTATATCATGCTCTAGAGTATCTACCCTCGATTCCCCATCATGTTCAGTAGGAATGCATACATAGTAATGAGTAGATCTATCAATGCAGATATATTTTTACCAAGTACTGAGAAGGTACCTACAATTACATTAGGTGAGTCCTCCTCCTCTCTAGCCTTCAATGCATAAGCTCTAACTAGAGCCCTGATGCCCTTTTGTCTGCTGTACTCAGTGCTCTCTAGCTAGGTGTACCACCTCTCTAGCTAGCTACAACAACTGCATCTCCTCTGCCCCTACCTTTGCCTCTACCTACTGCAGGGGCAGATCTTTCCCCTAAGGGCCCTAATGATGGCAACTCTTGAGCTCTGGGACAATCTCTCTTATAATGACCAATAGAGCCAAAAATAAAGCAAGCCCCTATTACTTTCCAACATTCCCTAAGGTGTGGTCTACCACAATACTCGCATACTGGATAGGATCCCTTTCTAGAACCCCCTGTACTTCTTACAGATGTGGCTAATGGCTGTAATCTATTAACTTTGCATTGGGATTGCCTTTGCTGGCTCTGTCCCTATATCTTTCCTTGCCCAGATGGACCCCTTTATGCTATTACTGAACGTTTGGGAAGCTGAAGACTCAACTTATACTTGACCTTGTCCTCTCTTTTATAGACCTTTCTATTGCCTACTATGCTCAACAGTCCTAACTTGCTCTATGCCTAGAATTGTATTCACCAAATCAAGAAAGTCTCAAATTTTCTAAGCCATTAAATACAATCTTATTTCATCATGCAAGCCCTGTTCAAACCTCTTACAATGGGCCTCTTCTATAGGAACAATCTATAATGCATAACAGCTCAATCTAATAAACTCTCTTTTATACTCCCCGATTGATAACATTCCTTGCCTCAAATAAAGAAACTCCCTCCTTCTTTCCTCTATATATATAGTCTGCAATATACTTCCTCCTAAATTCGGTTAGAGAATACTCCTATGTTTTCTACTCAGCTCTGACTAGCTGTGATGTGGTCTACCACCACTTATATGCCTCCTCTTTTAGTAGAGAGACTATACAAATCACACTATCTCTTGGGTTACATTATAGCATCTTAACACTCTTTATGTACCTGTGAATACTCAAATTTTGAGGCTCGGAAAGCTTGTTTTCCCGGACTGCAAACAGTCCGGCTAGACCATAGGCCTTTCGGAAAAGTTTTTGGAAGTATGCCAATATGGTACTCAAAACGTCCGGAACGTCACGAGGGACCCAAAGGTACTATCGAAATAATTTTTGGAGGTTTGGAACTCATGAAAAAGCCTCCGAAATGAAAATCGGCAGTCTCGGCGGTTTGGACCGCTAAGGCCGGCGGTCGCGACCGCCCTTGCCGGCGGCAACGACCGTGGATCCTACCACCGAGATCCGGCGGCAGCTTACAGCCAACGCCGGTGGTAACCTACCCCCGGAGGCTACCGCCCTGCACGGCGGTAGCTTACCACCGTCCTGGGCAGTAACTTACCGCCTGGGGTTACCGCCTTCTAGGGCGGTAACTTACCGCCTTCAACGGTGGTAACTTACCGGCCTCGGCCCATTTTTGCCTATAAATTGACCCCCCCGGCCTTCATTTTTACTCACTCAGTTTGTGTTGACGGACGATCACTCTCCCTCCTCGCTCCTTGCAATTCTTTTATTGCTTTTCTGCATTCTTTAGTTTTTTTAGCATTATTTTAGTTGTGTTGTGATCACTAAGTAATCTTGAATTATTGGAGATCTGACAAACTGAAGCTCCGAAGTGGAAGACGTCTGAATCACATACACTTCCTATAAAACTCTACTTCTTTTAATTTAAAGTATCATATGCATACTTCTCTTCTACTCCAACTCTAAACCCAATCATTTTGCATCCATCTCATTAATCTTTAATTAAACAGATCTAAAGCTATGATGTTTGACCCCTCGGCCTTCATTTTTACTCACTTAGTCTGTGTTGACGGACGATCACTCTCCCTCCTCGCTCCTTGCAATTCTTTTATTGCTTTTTTTAGTTGTGTTGTGATCATTAAGTAATCTTGAATTATTGGAGATATGACAAACTGAAGCTCCGAAGTGGAAGACGTCTGAATCAGGTACACTTCCTCTAAAACTCTACTTCTTTTAATTTAAAGTATCATATGCATACTTCTATTCTACTCCAACTCTAAACCCAATCATTTTGCATCCATCTCATTTTAACAGATCTAAAGTTATGATGCCCGATTAATCAATAATCGAGATATTCAAGCTAGATCCGAACTTATGGGCCAAGAATGCCTAGTTAATCCATAACTTTGGCATATTACCCCTTGTTCGAATAAATCGGCTAAAAATTGTCCAATTAATCAATAATTGTGGCTAAAAGCCTAAATTTCATCATTTTGGCAATAAATTGCCTAAAATTACAGCTCATTTTTACTCAAATTTCAAATCTGGCCTAAAAGGCCCAATGAGATCAGATTTGGCCCTAAAAGGCCCAATGAGATCAGATCTGGCCCTAAAAGGCCCAATGAGATCAGATCTAGCCCTAAAATGCCTAATGAGATCAGATTTGGCCCATAAGGCCCAATGAGATCAGATTTGGCCCATAAGGCCCAAAAAACCAATTTGGCCTTAGGCCCAAAAACCAATTTGGCCCTAAAGGCCCAAAACCCAATTTGGTCCAAAAGGCCCAAAATCACAATTTGGCCCTAAATGCCCAAAATCACATTTAGGCACAAATTCCCAAAAATAAAATTTAGGCAACAAATGCCCAAAAATCACATTTAGGCACCAAGTGCCCAAAAATCACATTTTAGGCACCAAGTGCCCAAAAAAACCCATTTTGGCAACAAAAGCCCAAAAAACATTTTTGGTACTAAGTACCCAAAAACCCAAAGCCCTTTTAAAAAGGCAATTTCAAACTATGTTGACTTTGATCCCTTATTCAAATAAAGGGTATGTAGGTATATTTGGGAATAAACATCAAATAACAAGTCACAATTTTCACAATTTTCAAAATTGCTAAAAGCATCAAATTCATTAAAATCAGCAAAACATTTTTCCCTGCATTTCAGCTACATTTAAAATGGTTAGTTAATTTGCATGACATGGTCTCGGGATCCACCTCAGGTTCGAAAACTATGATTTAATTTATTGGGCTAATTAATGTAAAAATTAGGTTAATTAAATAAAAAGGAGTCATATAGGGTTTTTCCTAGTTTACCCTAAAATTAAATAAGGTGGCGACTCACACTCACGTGCATTCATCCCTATAATATTGCACTTGCATTTCCACTGCAAAAATGCAATCTTCGTGGAGGGGTTCACATCGAGCCATCATCTTTCCATCTCTCTCGCGATGATTCAAGCCGAGACATGGCTTTCATCTCCTTTCTCTCTTGCCTAGGTTCAAGCCGAGATACACATTCACTTCTTTTGCCTATGTTGCCCTTTCTATGGTTGAACCTTCCATAACTAGATACACATTAAATCATGGTTACTAACCAAGATGCCTATTCCCATTGCTCATACCATTATGGCCGAGACATACTTTTATATCCATTAACTGAAATGTGATTCCACCCCTTTAAGTTATGATGAGTTAGGGTTTTGATTCATATGGTTTTCTAACTAGGGTTTAATCACTATTTTATCATAGTTTAATCAAATTTCACATATAACTATCAACATATATATCAAACATTCACTTATTTCATTTATCATATAACAAATTTACATATGTTGTACATATTCTGGTCTATCCCAATATTATGCATTTTTGGGATGTTACAACTCTCCTCTTCTTAAGAAAATTTAATCCCAAAATTTTACCTCTATTCAAATAGTTGAGCTTGTTGTCTCATTATCTCCTCACTTTCCCATGTAGCTTCTTCAGACTTATGATTCCTCCATAAGACTTTTACTAATGGGACTTTATTATCCCTCAATTCTTTAACTTCACTTGTTATAATTTGGACTGGTTCTTCTTCATAGGTCAAATTTGGTTGAATATCCATTTTCTCTAATGAAATAACATGTGAAGGGTCTAATATATACCTCCTAAGCATGACACATGAAAAAAAATTATGAATCCTATCCAGCTTAGGTGTCAATGTAAGTTTGTAGGCCAATGGTCCAATACGCGGCCAATAAACCTCAGACTAATTTTAACCTTTTTACCGAATTTGATAATTCATTTCCAAGGAGAAACTTTTAAAAACACTTTGTTACCAACCATATACTCGGTATCTTTCTCTTTTAAATTTGCATATGACTTTTGTCTATTACTTGCTGTTTTCAATCTTTCCTTAACAAACTTTACTTTTTCCTCTATTTGTCTCACTAAATTTGGACCTACAAGTTTGCTCTCACCTGCCTCAACCCAATTAAGGGGAGTTCTACATTTTCTTCCATACAAAGCTTCATACGCTGCCATCTAAAACTAGCTTGATAACAGTTATTGTAAGCGAACTATGCCAATGGCAAATATATCTCTTAATTACCTTCAAAATCTATAGCACAATTTTACAACATGTCTGTGGATGGAAAGCTGTACTAAAATTTTATTTAGTACCTAATGCCTCATGTAACTTCTTCCAAAATCTCGATGTATATCTGAGGTCCCTATTAGATACAATAGACAATGGTATCCCTTACATCCTCACTATCTCCTATATATACAACTCTGCAAGTCTTTCGAGTGTATAACTTGTAATAGTCCGCTTGAGTCGACTACTAGTAGTGTTAGAATCCTGATCACCCAAAGGTGATCGACACTCTAATAAGCCATCAACATATGTAACATTAACAAATTCTATTTCCATTAACATATTCATCAACATTAACATAAAATCTCATGCAAATACTAGATTTAAGTACACGAAAACATAAGGAATATTTAAATTCCTAATATAGGTGTCCTACATGTACCTGTACATGTCATCATAATAAACATAACATAATGTACTCTAATCCATCACAAAACATCAAATTACATGAGATTATAAAACTTAGTTCTTAACATTTAACATTTTATATATCCTTGAGGCAACATATGTAAAATTACATCATAACAACATGTCTAACTCTACCCTGCATTTTTTCAGTACGTCCTGCATACCTATAAAAAACAGGATTAGGAATTGGAGATGGGATAGGAGAACATAAAATGGGTAAGCTATTTTGAAATAGCTTTGTGAGTAGATACATAAAACATAAACATAAAACATTACTTTCATACTCGTGAACATGCAACATCGTCAATTATTTCACCTTAGAGAATATTGTAACCAAGATCCTTAGGTAGGTTTCAGTTGCCAAAGCCATCTTTCAGGAACCACCCGAAATGTAAATATGCACCAGATGCTCCTTTTGGTCACTCAGGACTTACCATATCATAAACATAAAACATCAATATCTCCTAAAATGTCCCAAACACTCTGGTGCTATTTTCATAGGACAGTCCGTGGTACATCCCTAAGGACATACCAAATGGATAACATAACATATATGAGGACAAAACCTAGAAATTTCATTCATGATCATCAAACATAAACATATGGGATCGATGGTCATCTAATATTACCTTTCACTTATCAAGAATCAATGCATTGCAACATATTTCGTGATCTAATGCTAAACAACCTATACTAGTTGTGATGCATGAGCATGCTGTAAATATTTATTTCTATATCATAAAACATTTTGGTTCATATCTACTCACCTGTAAACTTTAACGTACTTGATGAATCCTCGGTTCGTCGCTGGTATCCCTAAGTTTCATGGTCCAATCTTGTATTTTGGGCTTCGAATTAGAGACTCATCATAGACCTTAAAACATACTTAAAACATCCCATAAACCCACACAGAATATAACATAAACATATCATGAACATTCCCTAGTAATTTAGGTTAAAATTATTAGGTAGAGGACTTTCAGTGATAGGTTCGGTAGCCGAAGGTCTTTTGTACAAGGACGAAAGTCCCTCTTTTGGTAGTAGGGTTCAGCTGCCATAAGCCCCTGTGCCACTAGTTTCGACAGTCGAAAGTCCACATTCTGTGGCCGAAGCTGGAGTTTCATTCCTTCCCTAGTGAGCTGCTTCCAATTTCAGCAGCTAAAGTCACATCAACTCATGACACGTCTCCCACAGAATGGCTAGTGATTTTCCACTTCCTCTACAGAAAACCATTAATCACCCTGTAAGAGATAGGTTTAGATTGTCGCTTTGTAAAAACCTGTATAAATTTTTCGCATTTTCTAAGCTATTAAAATATCATTATTCCAAATCAAAAACTCTTTTCATTATTTCAACATCATCATCATTCAAATAAAAGTTCTTTCATAAAACATAATTAAAATCATAACAATTTAAAAATATTCTTACAATAGTTACAAATCAGAGTTTTCGTATTAAGTTCACACAGTGGATATTAACTTTATTACACTACTGCCTCTTTCCTATAGTGTTATCTACAGTATAAAACTACATATACAGTAGCTTTGGGATTCATAACAATTTACAATTAATCTACCTCTGGAAGATCTTCACAAGCAAGCTCATTGATCGTCTTGCTTCCTCTTGCTGCTTTCACCTACGTTTATCAGGGATAAACGCTGAGTATAAAACTCAGTAAGTTATATACAAACACATATAGCATGCATCACATAAATATAAAACATGCGCATTCCAAATCAATGATTTCATGTCTGTCCTCTTTTTTTTTTCTTTTTACCTGCAAACAACAAAATAAATATTAGATTTATAAAAATAAAAAGTAAATAATGAAATTAGTAAAATAAAGAAATAATTCAAAAGAAGGAAAAAGAAAGGAAAATAAAATAAAATAAAATAAACAAACAAATAAAAATAAAGCTCGCGTTGCATCCCAAGAACCGCTCATTTTCAATTGTAAGCTCGACTCATGCAACGAATTATGGTGGAGTAGGAGGGCTCATGAAGGGATATGCGACTCCCTTAGTAATGTTGTCTCCTTAGAAATAATACTTTAATCATTGCCCATTCACTTTGAAACATCCTAATTTTTCACTCCAAATCTCCACCGTGCCATATGGAAATGCTTGTTTCACAATAAATGGTCATGACCATGGCGATTTCAACCTTCCTGGAAAAAGTTTCAGCCTAGAGTTGAATAACAAAACCATGTCTCCTTTATTAAACTCCTGACTGCATATATGCTTATCATGCCACCTCTTTGCTCGTTCTTTATAAATCTATGCATTCTCATAAGCATTGAGTCATATTTCCTCCCAACTCATTCAAATGCAGCAACCTTTTTTCACATGCAAGAGACAAATAAAAATTCAATGTTTTTATGGCCCAAAATGCTTTATGCTCAAGTTCAAGTGGTAAATGACATGATTTCCTATAAACAAGTCAAAATAGTAAAGTTCCAATAGGAGTTTTATAAGTTGTCCTATAAGCCTACAACGCATCATCAAGCTTCAAAAACTAATCGTTTCTTGAGCTATTGACTTGATAGTTTTGTCCAAAATGTGTTTTAACTCCCTATTTGAAATTTCAACTTGACCACTATTTTGTGGATGGTAAGGGGTTCAACCTTATGTTTCACTCCATATTGTTCCAACAACCTTTCAAAATGCTTATTGCAAAAATGAGTCCCTCCATCACTTATAATCGCTCTAGGAGTTTCAAATCTCGTGAAGACATGTTTCTTCAAAAATTTTACGACTACCCTTGCATCATTGGTTTTATAAGCTTTGGCTTCCACCCATCTTGAGATATAATCCACAACAACTAAAATATATGTTTTTCCAAAAGAGAATAGAAAAGGTTCCATAAAGTCAATGCCCCAAACACTAAATAACCCATTCTCAAGGATATTTTGCAAAGGCATTTCATCTCGTTTTGATACATTGCATACCCTTTGACATCTATCACATATTATCACAAAATTCCTCACATCCTTAAAATAAAACCTAGATTGAATAATTTTTGCCACTGAATTGGAAGTACTCATACGACTACCATAAGGAGAGGCATGACAACCTTCTACGACAACCAATATCTCATTTTTAGCCAAACATCTTCTAGTAGCTCATCATTGCATCTTTTGAACAAATAAGGTTCTTCCCAAATATAATCTCGAATTCGATGAAAGAACCTCCATTTTTATTGATTGGTCAAATCGGGTGGCGTCATTCTACAAATCAAATAGTTAACAAAATTTGCATACAACGATAATACTCCACCAATCACAGCTAAAAGTTACTCAAGGGGGGAAACTATCATTAATTTCTGGTTCTTGTTCATACCCTTCATTTTCATCTTTTCGAAATCTTAACAAATGATCCACAACCATATTTTCTGCACCTTTTTTGTCTCTTATTTCAAGGTCAAATTCTTGTAAAATTAGAACCCACCGAATTAACTGCAACTTAGCCTTTTTTCTATAAAAGGCACTTAAGTGCAGCATGATCAGTGTAAACTATCACTTTAGATCCCACAAGATATGACCATAATTTATCCATTGCAAATACTACTACTAGAAGCTCTTTCTTAGTAGTTGCATAATTAACTTGAGCCTCATTAATAGTTTTACTAGCATAATATATAACATAGACTTTCTTATCTTTTCTTTGCCCTAAAACATCTCCTATAGCAAAATCACTTGAATCACACATCACTTCAAAGGGCAAACGCCAATCAGGCAGTTGCATAATTGGTGTGAAATTAAAGCTTCCTTCAACCTGCAAAACGAATCAAGACACTCTTGGTTAAAATCAAATGGAACATCATGTACAAGCAAATGAGTTAAAGATTTTGCAGTTTTAGAAAAATCTTTAATGAAACATCCATAAAATCCAACACGTCCCAAAAAACTTTGTATTCCCTTCACTGAAGTCAGGGGAGGCATTCTCTTAATAATTTCAATATTCACTCTATCAACCTCAATTTCCCTATTGGATATAAGATAACTCAAAACAATGCCTTTTTGTACCATGAAATGGCATTTCTCCCAATTAAGCACCAAATCTGTATCTGCACATCTTTTTAACACCTTAGAAAGGTTAGCTAAACAAGCATCAAATGAAGTTCCATAAATAGAAAAATCATCCATAAATACTTCCATGATATCTTCAATGAATTCAGAAGAGGTAGCCATCATACATCGTTGAAAAGTGGTCGGTGCATTACACAAATCAAATGGCATTCTCCCATAGGTAAAAGTGCCATAAGGACATGTAAAAGTAGTCTTTTCTTGATCCTATGGATGAATAGGAATTTGAAAAAAACCATAATATCCATCCAAATAACAAAAATATGAATTTCTTACTAATCTTTCCAACATTTGATCAATGAAAGGTAAAAGGAAATGATCTCTTCTAGTGTCAACATTTAATTTCCTATAATCAATACACATTCGCTAACCAATTACTGTCCTATTAGGTATGAGCTCATTATTTTCACTTTTAACCACAGCCGCACCTCCTTTCTTAGGATCAACATGACCAGGACTTACCTAACAACTATCAGAAATTGAGTAAATGATACCCGTAACAATAAATTTTAAAACTTCCTTTTTTACAATATCCTTCATGTTGGGATTTATTCTTCTTTGATTCTCAATTGAAGGCTTAACATTCTCATGAATCAATATTTTATGCATGCAAATAGTAGAGCTAATCCCTTTGATGTCATCAATTATGTATCCTAACGCTTTCCTATGCTCTCTCAAAATTCGTAACAATTTTTCAGTTTGCACATTATTCAATTTAGCACTAACAATGATAGGATATGAAGAATTGGAGTCAAGAAATCCATACTTAAGAGTGTTAGGAAGTGGTTTGAGTTCTACCTTAGGTGCACTTTCTTCACTAACAAGTTACAACTCCTTGTTGGTCCTCTGCAATGGCTCAAATGTTGAAAGTTTTGTGGAAATAGATGGTTGAATTGCTTCTAAATCTTGCGCACATGCAGCATTGCAAGGTTGTCATCCTCAATGGAGGCATCATGAACTAAGCAATTCTCTAAAGGATCCTTCAGAAAGCTTTTTATGAACACTTCTTCCACTATTTCATCAATTATATCAACCCTCAAGCAAGCACTAACATCATCTTTTCTTCTCATTAACTGCTCCAAATTAAACTCAACTTCTTCCTCTTTAAGTTTTAAAGTATGTCTTCCATTCTTCACATCAATGATAACCCCTTTCCAAAATATTAACATCTTCTTCCATTTCCAAAACAACAAAATCAACTAGAATGAAGGACTTGCCTACCTTTAAGGGCACATCCTCTAGAATTCCCACTAGATATTTGATTAATCAATCCGCCAATTGCAATGAAATGGTAGGACTTGCAACTTCTTATAAATGGAATGTAACACCTCGATTTGAGGACTGCCGCCACAAACCAACATATATCATTTCCAACATGCTTTGTCCTTACTCACATGCTTTCTGGGAGAACTTCCTAGAAGATCACCCATCCTGTAATTGCTCCAAGCCAAACACGCTTAACTATAGAGTTCTTACAGAAAGGCTCCCGAAAAGGAAGGTGCACCTTGTTGACATAGCTAGTACCTATCAAATCTCTTAAGTTATTCTCAATTGTACAGTCTCATACCTACACAATCTCAAAATCACTCAACTATGCAGCTCCATCCTTACATAGTCTCAGGATCCCTCTTTTTCGGATGTGGGATCGGTTCATTCATGTATCCCTCCACCTAGAAGCCTGCCAGAAGCCGCTCCTTATCGTGCTCTCTCTAGCGCCAGCGATCACTTCCCGCCCTCTTCTGTCCCAGGTATTACATGAAAAGTGGCAAAAGACTAACACTAGCTCCCAAATCACATAATGTTTTCCCAATGCTAGTTTCACCGATTTGGCATTGGATGGAGAAACTTCCAAGACTTTTAATTTTGGACGCAACTTATTTAATAATAAAGCACTGCATTCTTTCGTTAATGCCATTGTCTCATAATCATCTAATTTTCACTTATTGGATAGGATATCCTTCTAGAACTTAGCATCTGAAGGCATTTGAGACAATGCATCAATAAATGGAATGTTCACATTGAGTTTACTCATTACCTCTAAAAATCTTCCAAATTGCTTTTCTAGTTTAGCCTTTTGAAATCGTTGTGGAAAAGGAAACAGTGGCTTCAAAGGTGTAGGAGGAACATAAGTAGCTTCTTTTTCAACTTTTTTTCAACTATTGTTTAAATCTCAGTTTTAGCTTCTTTTTTGGCTTCTTTTTGAGCTCCAACCACCTTTCCACTCCTTAATATGACAGCCTTGCAATGCTCCAATTGGTTCTCAAGTTGGCTAGGCAACTTCCCTTGAGATTTGCTTGATGAAGCTGCTTGTTGTGCAATTTGGTTCTCAAGCATTTTATTATGAGTTGATAGTTGCTCCATCCTGGAAGTAAGTTGCTTAATTAACTCCCCTTGCTATTGTTGTGATGTCAAGAAGTTCTCCATCATTAACTTTTAAGAGACAATTTCTGTTTTGCAACATGGTGTGGCTACTAAAAGTTCATGCCTTGATTTCTTCCACCTTAGAACCCCGAAGGTCCACTATTTTGTGCAGAAAAATACTGTTGTGGTGGAGGAATTTGGTGTTGAAAATTTTGATTATGTTTTTGTTGTCCAACCCATGAAAAATTTGGGTGATTCTTCCATTCCCAAGTTTCTTTGACCAAAATTGCTGATATAACTCATTTGTTCCACTGAAAAATTTTGCCCCAAACTCTGATTTTCTTGCCCAAACCAGCTACATAACTTGTATCATTCAAAGCATTAACATTTCTAGCTCCTAATCCCATGAAAAATTTGTCCGTCTTCTTTGTTAAGGCATCAAACTTAGCATTCAACATTGTGATATTGTCTACTTCATAAACTCTAGCATATTTTTTTTATTCTTTTTTTTACATCTGTTCTCTCACTATTCCATTGATAATTGTTGTAGAAAATCCTATCAAGAAGATTATAGGCCTCACTCTCCGTCTTGGTCACTAAATCACTCCCAGCTACTGCATTAATGGAACTCGTCAAAGTTGGTGACACCTACTATAAAAATTCTACACTAACATCCATTTAGGAATTCCATGGTGAGGACACCTTCTTTGCAACTCCTTATACCTTTCCCATGCTTTATATAAGGACTCATCTTCTCTTGGCACAAAAGAAGTAAGCTCACTTCGTAATTTTGCTGTTTTACCTAGAGGAAATTATTGATCAATGAAGGCTTGTGACAATTCCTCCCATTTAGTAATTGATCACTGTGGCATAGAACTAAGCCAATCCTTCACTCTATCTCTCAATGAGAAAGAAAACAATCTCAGTTGTATGCATCTTTGAAAGCTCCATTTATCTTAATCATGTCGGTGATCTCCAAGAAATTTGTCAAATGGGTATGAGGGTTCTCCATTGGATGTCTGCCAAATTGGGATTGTTGCACCATTTGTACCAAAGATGGTTTCAACTCAAAGGTTTTTGCATCAACTCTTGGTCTTACTATGCTTGGCATAAAATCTCCAAAATTAGGATACACATGATCCCTCATCATTTGATTATCCTCATGAGCCATGATTTCCTTTTCAATGTTTCTTTCTTCTTCTTGATTCGGTTGAAAACTAGACTCACCTTGTGCCGCAATTTTCTTTTCTGCTTTCCTTTTTCTAGCCTCTTTTCGAAGTGCCTTTGCTGTCTTCTAAACTTCAGGATTGTAGAAGAGAAATTCCTGCTTACTACTAGATCGTCTCATGCAAGAAACAAGCACTTGAAAATTTCAGCAAATAAACAAATAAATTAAAATGATATAAAATGAAAAATTTATTAGTAAAAATGTCCAAACTAGCCGTACAACCAATTATCTAATATTAAACACAATAATTCCCAGGCAATGATGCCAAAAACTTAATATGATGTTAACTGCAAGTATACAGGTCGCTCAAGTAATGAAGTGATGAATATAGAATCGTTCCCACGAGGAATTGGATTTAATTACTAAATTATGGATGAAACAACTATTTGGACTAGATAATTTACTTTGGTTGAAATTACTAAGTTAAAGGAAACAATTACGAGCTAAAGTCCTAATTAATAATATAAAAGGGTTAACTATTTGCAAATTAATCTAACAAGCAACTAAAATTAAAACAACAAGTTAATTAATAATTATCAATTTAAATAGAAACGATTTTAGAGAATTGGGTTTCGTACCTAATTAAACCTAGATTTCTCTAATTTAATCAAATGGAGGATAATTGTGAATTGAAGGGAATTAACTCTACTCTTACTAAGATTCTCTCTCGAGACATCAAAGTTATATTTTAACTAAATCAATTCCTACTTTCATGGCTCTTGATTTAAATAAAACCTATTAAGCTCCATAGTTAATTCTTACAAACCCTCTCATAGCTTTAGCCCATCTCTAGGTCTAAGATTACAAGTCTTAAATCTTGGTTTTCTCCTCTTAACCTTCACTTCTTAGTTCTTCAATCAAGGATTCAGTTCATCATTTTGGATGGTTAATCTCAAAACAAAGCAATCTTCCAGAAGATATAAAATCAATCACAATTTCTCCATCATTAATTAAAATTAAAGCAAACCCATAGTTTAAACTAAGCACTGCATACCTATATTTTGAAATCCAAAGAAATTACTTAAGTAACATGATTTTTACAATGTAATTCAACAACTAAAAACATGAAAATATAGAAAACGGTAAAAGGAATAGAAAAACCATAAAGAGTATTGGCTTTGAGGATGTATTCATAGGTAGACTTTCCCTTTTTGGCGTGGAGAATTGTTCTCACCTTCTCTAGAATTTTTTTCTCCCAAAGATTATTGTTCCTTCTTCCTTCAAAATTGTCCCTCTTCTCATGCATGCTGACCCTTTTCCTACCTCTGTTTCACAATGGACAAACTGCTCCCTTATTTTCCTTCTTTATCTTTTCACGTGCCTAAGAAGATAGAATAAAAATTTCAAAATTAGGATAATGAGTCAGCAAAGTTTCTTTCTTTTTTATTTATTTATTTTTCTTTACCAATCAACCCCTTTTCTCATTTACATCTCTTTAAGGCCTATATTATCAAATTTTAACCTACAAAAATAAAGAAAATACTATAAGTTGTATTAATTACAAAACTTAACTAAAGTAAGTAAAAACACTAACAAATACATAAAATAAATTATCCATTGGGCAAAATCGATATAAAACGGCACATAAATTTGAATATAAAATATTGTTAACAATGTGATCGTATGTTTGATGTTCTTAAATATTTTATGCTTGAATGACTTGTATAAATGACTTATAATTGACATAGAATGGTTACGACTAATATATTAATCATTGAAAAATTGTGCCGACAAGCTTGGGCACACAATGTGCAAATTTTGAGAAATTTTACATCTAAGTTTGGAATGACATAAAAATATGATGAATTGTGTATTTACATACATGAATATATGGAATAGTTATTTGACATAATTTGGACATAATAGAAATGCATGTTTTTGGTAACACATAATGATACATAATTTATTATAAATGGTAACATCAACCTTAGTGAATTTTAGTGGGTATCAAAGTTAGTATAAGAGTATGACATGTCATAGTTCTTAGTAGGATTGGCCATGCTGAGTTCAGGGACCGAACTTCAAGTTTGCCAGCCAAACCTGACTTTCTAGGCTTCCCTAGCAAATTTTCCATTTTAGTCCCTCCTTTTCTTACAATTTAATTTTGCATCCTTATAATTTTTTACTTTTCACATTTTAATTCCTAACTACTTTTCCGATCTAGTTTCCATATATATTTTTGAATACTACAGTTGGGAACTCATATTTCATGGTCAGAGAGGTATAAGGTGCTACAAAAGCACTAGGTAAAGTGTTGGTTAACATAAATGAAATTGAAATTAACTCTTGTGATTTTTCTTATCAAGATGATGATGTCTAAAGATCCCAATTTTACTAATAATTAAACTTAATGATCCCACTTTGTTAGTTGATCGCAATTATATATTAAGTTAGATGAAAATGGATTACAACATCTCCTACTTAGAGAGGAGGAAGAGGAACATAAAGGTCAAGGGATGATGATGATGAATACAATAACCAAGATGATAAGGATGATGATGTTAATGGAAAGGATCATGATAAAGAATGATGCTAATTATCATATTATTGTACTATGTAGTTATTTAATTGTGTTCCACTATTATTTTCTTTGATACTTATTATTTAGTTGTGTTATGTTATTATGTTTTTTTATAACTATTATATTTAATTGAGTTATTTTATACTTTTGAGATTTATTATATAGGATGCTACGGACAATATCATCTTTTGAATGTGATAGGTATAGCATAAAACATAGGAATCCATGCGTCTTCTAAGAGATGACCAACATAAAAAAGCAAGGCATAAGAAATGAGACACTAGCACAAGGCTAATACATGAGAGGATCTAGTGGAAGTAGTACTATTGTCATCATCAATTTGGATTAGAGGTCCCAACTTAGGACAACCTATACTAGTAAACCCAACAACAAGCCTTAATCCCAAACCAGTTGGGGTCGGCTGTATGGATCTTCTAACAAAATAAGCTCACAAGCAATATCAACTATCACACACCTTAGACTCCTTCCATTATATGGATTTTACGCATCCATCCAAGTCTATTACTAACTAAATTTGCATCAATACTAGTAAACCCAAGTGATCGAAAAATTATAAAATTGAAGGACAATGTGAAGTCATTGTTATTATTTTTGTAATTGCAACTTAAATATATTACCGTTTAAAATTGTCCTTTGTATATAATTCATGTTGTAGTTTATTAGATAATCAATCTCTTGCTTCATTACTAATGATATTAAAATGCATTATATTAATCCATAGAAAACTTGAGAATGAACCTGAAAAGATGAAAATGAGTTGTTTCAATTTCTTTTTAAAAGATATGAAGTATCTTAGGTATCTTGTAAGAATATGTATAATGAATGTATTAAGCTTATTTTGAATTATATGATCATAGTGTCATTATTATTTGATAAGTGTTTTTTTGTTATTGAAACAATGTGTGTTTGTTCATTATCCAATGTTTGAAATTCAGTTAAAATGGTATCAAAATGGACATAAAAGCACTTGCTATTATATATATATAATAATAATAAAATGTTACATGTATTTAATAATACTAACAATCAAATATAAGATTGAAGGAAATAGGGTTCAACTTGCTGCTTATATGTGTAAATATGTAATAACTATTTTTGGTATATACAGTATATGATTGTTTCTATTGAGTAGAATGACTCTAATTATGAAAGTAAATGAATTTTTTATGTTGATAAATAGATTGAAATATTAGGGAATAATAGTAAAGTGAGGGTGAAAGATTTTGAATCTTCTAGAATTGCAAAATAAAAATAAAATTGTATAGATTATGGTGAATTTAGAGCATTTTCAACAAATGCTAAAAAAATGTGTCAAAATGAGAATAGAGCTACTTGATAAGGTACAAAAGAGATTTGAACCATAATGGAGAGTTGAAAGGATACTTCGCTAAACCTAACTAGTTCAAACTCAACTTCTCTATCAGTTGATTCAAATAATTAATTGTATTGTCTATATACATTTGAATTTAGATATATTACTAATTATGGAATTTTAATAATTTTTTATGTATGTGAAATGACTTTATATTAGTTTTATTTTATGTAAGTATTTTGTATAGATTATGTTCATTTTGTTAAAAACATATTTTTAGTATTGAGTTATGCAAATAAATTTACATGGGATGGATTTGTAATGAGATATCATTGTATTTTTTTGCAATAATTTTCTTTTTACGAAAAAGTCCATTTAAGTTTGCAATGCATATAGTAAAAAAATTTTATTTCTTGAAAACATTGCCAATCTTTTGCTAGATTTAGCGACATATTAAAGTCATTTCTTATTTATTGGTATTTGTAAAATTTAGCAATAAGGATTTAAGTGACAAATTTTACTACATAAAAATTCTAGCACAAAAGCCTTTAGTGATGGAAAATTCAATCATTGATAATTGTTTTCTTATAGTGGAGTCATTTCTAAAAGAATGATGTATATAAAATGTTTTATAAAATTTCTTTGATTTTTTAAAGGATAAATTACTATTGTGTCCCTATGGTTTGGCCAAACTAACTAAAATGTCCATGTACTTTCATAATTGCGTTACAATATTCCTATAGTTTTGTTCTGTCAATTCATAAGGACATCCGTTCATTTTTAAATGAATTAGCCATTAATCAATACGCAAATAACTAAAATACCCATTGAAATCACATAATTACCAAATCTCCAAAAAATAGTAACTCAAATCTCTAACCTTAATATCTTGTTCTTCTTCTTTTCATTGCATTTCTCCTTCCAATCACATTTCAATCAAATTTGATTTTCAATCGCATTTCTCCTTCCAATCATATTTCTCCTCCAATCACATTTCTCTTCCATCTACATTACCAAAGTCCATTGTTATTGATTATTGGAGTTGAACTTCAATTTTTAATTCTCATTTTCGACATTTGTGTGGAATTGGGACCACACTATTGACAGAGATCTTATTTTGATCCTCTGTTGATGATAGCTCGACCTAAGATCTATTTTGGGGAAGCATTAGGCTCCTGTCAACTAGCCGAACAGGTCATCAATCCTTGGTAAGGGGTACTTATTCTTTATTGTCTCTTTTGATGCAGAACCTCAGCCTATAGGAGACTGAAACAACACATACCCTAGTATGAAATCTAGAACAGATCACAATTTCCCAATCTAAGGGACCTTTAATTGAATCTCAACTAAGAACACTTATGATAGATTGATTGAAAACACGCACAGAATAAGAATTCACACAAAGTGTACTAACCTTATTCGTCGTGCAATAAAGAAAACCAAGCAACTCTCCTTGAAAAGAAGACGATATGAATTTTTATTCATTCAATGTTTATTCATAATTGTTTGCCAAAGGTTATAAGTGGCCTTTATATAGCCACAATACAATAGCTAGGGTTTCTATCAAAAATAGTGACAAAAGCCTAAACTACCCTTAATGAAAAAGTCTTATCGTAAAAAATAGGACATAATTCGTGATCGCGCCCAAACAATTCGCGAGCGCGACATTGCGATAGATTACATAGAAACTCTGGAGCCTTCCTCACAAGTGCGACCCTTTCCTTCACGAGCGCGAAAATGGGCAAGGAGAAACAAAAACTTTGGTGCCTTTGTCGCGAGCGTGACTCTTTCTTTCGCGAGCGCGAAAATGAGCATAGAGAAACAGAAACTCTAGAGCCTTCGTCGCGAGCGCGATCCATTCCTTCACGAGCGCAACTTTGTTACTGTTCACGCATGGTTGATTGGTTTTCTCCTGGATCCAATATAGTGAGCAAAAACAACCTTTGTCCACCCTCAGTAGTGAACATACTTTCATCACTTTGTTCTTCATCTTCCATGTAGACTTGTAAGATCTCCACATATGGTTTCATGAATCCATTAAAAGCTTCTTTCAACTCTTTTGCCTTCGACCTTAT
>CAOGCB010070257.1:0-13996 GCA_948266635.1 Cnidoscolus chayamansa
ACTAATTCCACCAGGATACAATATCTTTTAATTTCATTGACTTGTACACCTTACATTGCATAACTTCATAAAATTTATAATCCCACTAAATCTATACCTTGTCTTTTTAGGCAGGTTTCATTTCAATAAATTAGATAAAGAATGAAGTTTACCTGTGCAGTAAAAATCAAATAACTGACATGCTAATGATTTATGGTTGTCGACTTAGAAAGGGAAAACACACAGAAAGCAATTAAAAGACTTGCACCTATTAAGATCTTTGCCTTCTCCCTTTCTTAAGTCACTTGCCTCATAAACAGCGGAGGAGCGATGAAAGGTGAAAGCCATGCTCTTATTGCAATTTTCAAACTTCCATTAAACCTTTAAATATATGATATTCAACTAGAATTTAAAACAAAAATACCTGCTCAGGACCCTTGGGAGGAAATTGAATGCTAATTCTTTGAACAGGAACAGTGTCTTTTGAACTTTGTGGTCGGGCACTCTTTCTTTCATCAGTGATATTTTCTGAACTGTTGGCAAGTTGATGCCCACCTCTTTCACTGGGTCTCTGCCAATGCACAGAAGACCTTTCATCATGCCCTCTAGGTGGGGATTTTGGTTTTCCATCTCTAGATACCCATCTCTTCTCTTCATACCTGTAAGTTGAGTTGAATGCAATAACCAGCAATACTTGCATTGGCACAAAAGAGAATGTATGATATACACATAAGAAATGAAAAGGTAAAGACAGCATTCTAACACTCAATACGTACTTTGCACGAATGAAATTCTCTATCCCAACTCTATCGTAGTTGGGGGGTAGCTCCGCTTCCCAGTAACTATTTGCCTTCTCATTTCCCATTGCTTTATAAAACAGTGAGAAGCAGAGGATAATCAATTTTGAAGGTCAAATCAATGCAACAAAAGTAAGTGCAAGATCAGAACGAAACAAACAAGCTTACATTGAATAAATGCAACCTGCTCTGGCAACCATGTGTCAAGGGTTGCAGATCGAACCTGCAGCAAAAACAAGTAAAGGTTCACACATATCCTCCAAGATATATATATATATATATATACAAGACATAAATATATAGAGACCGCCAAATCCAAGTTTCTATTGATTCATATTTCATGTGATTAATAATAATGTAATAAAGGTTAAAAAGCAGCGAAAGGAATATGTGCAAGAGGTTACAGATTCATCTATAACTTGCAACAATGTGCAAAAATACAATTCACTTAACTGAGGTAGCATCCCAAATTCAGAATTATCATTCCAGTAGGATTAATCACCAATCCCTCCACCTCACAACTGCTTTTAAGGCTTTTTCTCATAAACTATAATATTAAAGAAAGCTGAAGTTATTTGATTCTTCTCAGATCGAGATGCCCTTGTTAACTATGTCCATCATAATTCCTGTCCACATGCTATTGTTCTGTGATAAAGCTTACAGGCATAATGTTCAAAAGTACATTTCACTTAATTGAAATAGCATCGAAAATTAAGAATTATCGCTCCATGTATGATTAATCATCAATCCCTCCAATCACAACTACTTTTGAGGCATTTTCTCATAAAATCACAATATTAAATAAAAGCTGAAGTAAGTTGTTTCTGAACAAAATCAAGAAGCCCTTGTTCATTACATCCCCCACATGCTATCATTCTAGAATAAAGCTTACTGCATTTCCATCACAGTCCATATATAATAATTCAGTGGAAGTTAAGGAGCAGCTCATCCTTTCCAGTTAGTTCTCCAAGAATGAAATCAACCAGAAAGCATACTGGACAATGAAATATCACCTTCGATATGTGCACCCCAAGACTTCTGTGGATCCCTGAACATTGCATGCATATAAAGATACCTAAATTCACGCTTGCCCATCTTGGACCTCTACAAGCAAGATTAATATTAACAACTCATATAGATAACAAGGAGAAAAAACAAAACGCTGCAAATATATGAGGTAGTTTTGAGGATCAAAGACCACTAAGTGTTTTTTTTTTTCACTGAAATTGAAACTGCTTTTTTTTTTTAAAAAAAAAAAGGAAAAAAAAAGAAGAGTGATTAGCAGAAGAAAGCAATTTCTTGGATTTTTGAACAAAATATGTAAAATCTATATTAAAAAAAAATTGCTTCTAATAAACATATCCAAAATTGTGTCTTTTTCTCAACAACTACAAAAGTACTGCAAGGACAACAATAAGATATTTCCAAGCTTATATTATTATATATGTAACCAACTATTTACTATTAATATGGTTATTATATCCTTTATATTTTCTATATACATACTTTGCTTTGCAGTCAGCACATTCTCTATTCTCAGGCAATTTAAGGAGACCTTCCAATATCTGCACAAGTAAAACAAAGATAAGAATCCAATCTAGGAAGTAAATACTTTTGAGCAAAAAAACAAACAAGTCATCTATAGTATCCTCATAAAAAATTTCATTGTTGAAAAAATATCTATCTCCTACTATCAACTTGAGGTATCATAGGCTACAAAGGCAGGGTACCAAGCATCCCATAAATGAAAGAAGAATGCTAATAGCTACCTTCCTTTTAAAAAGAACTTAATAATTTTATTCTCTAATATGTTCCTGACTCTCTGATATGGCAACTAATGCTCATTTCTAAAACACTCATTGCTTCAGAGTTTCAACTGATGCATAAATTTAAGAGACCTCAAAGAGGTCAATCTACTTCACTTACTATAGATAAACAATCTGGTAATTAGCAAACAAACAGATATCATATTAAGCCCAGGAAATAGATGGAAAAATCTCACTAAGACCCCAATACAGATGCGATAATAGCATTCAGGCAAGATGACACAACAAAAAACACTGGCTATGAGACTATTCCATTGAAATTAAAAAATTTCCAGTGAAAGAAAAAATGACAAGCAACCACTGTATAAATTGGAGTACTCAACATGTGAAAAGTGAATCGACTATTATACCTGTAGGCATCTCTGTTCCTGTACATCCACTTTAGTCCTAAAGATACAAATATTACCTCAAAATATTTTTTTAAGTAAATGCACATAAAATGCGATGTTTATGATTTTACCGTTCTCTGTCGATTTAAAACTTATAAATTATAGATTCATAGCACATATAATATTAGCTTGACATATGCATGGCTAAACGTTATAACAGCAATTTGTCAGCAAAACTACACAAACATTATTCGTCAAGGGAGATCATACATTTTTGATGTAAGAAATGATCCAAAATTTAAACCAAATCTTCACAAAATGTTCAATAACAATAATAAGTAAAAATGGGAAATTACATCACATTATAAATATAAAATCAGATTGAAAACACAGATTTCCAGTCAAAACACACAGATCAAATCAGGCAACAACTCAAATCCATCAATGTTCTATAACTCTCAGCTTCACTTGCCCCGAATTTCTTAGAAAAAAAGGAAATGAACTTTTTATAGATCAACCGGAAATTGATATATTAATCAAAACAACGCAAACAGCAATTAAGAAAAACGAAAGGTAGAATCGAAATTTGAAGAAGAAAAAGCAGATAACGCCAATTAGAGAACTAGAAGAGAACCTTTCTGTGCTTGGCATTGAGCTCTTTAGAGACGTTGGCCTTCTCGTTCATGGCGATCGACAAACAAAACTTAAATCGGCTAATTGAGAGAGAAAAGCAGCAAAAGAGAAGCAGAAACAGCAAAAACTGAGAAACTGAGGTCAATTTCGTCTTTTTGATCTGTCTTTCCTCTGTTTCCTTCTGTATTCTTTATTTTCTCTCCCTCTTTTCCCTCTCTCTGATTATCATGCGAAAAAGGAAAGAGGGAAGAAAAGAGAGATCGCAAAACACTGTATCCTGGCCTCTTGACTTTATTTCATTTTCGTTGGCATTTTTTCGCATTTTATTATTTTTTTTGTTTGCACGTGTCAATGGGAGTAGACGCTGTGTTCGGAATTGGTACGTGTGTGGTAGGTTAAGTTAAAAACGGCTGCGTTTTCACCTCAGATGCTAAACTATGTGGAGAGCCAGACGGTGATATCTGCAGAATTAGGCTTCTGCTCTTCCAAATCGGCAGAGAAGGCCGCTACCTGCGACTGTGAGCGTCTCCTCTCACCTTTTTTTTACTTTTTACGGTTTATTTTTAATGTTATATCTATTGATATGCGATTTTCAAGGTGGAGTTTTGTGTTGTGGTTGGTTCCTGAGAAATTGTAGGAAAAAGGAAGGAAATCTTTGTCTTTCTTTCCTTTTCTTTGAAACAAAAGGCTGGTTTAGGATTTATATATTGTCTATTTGGGGCTGTTTATGTTCCTTCTTTTCTCTCATAAGTTTGTTAGCTCTAGAGAAATGCATATGCTTGATTCTAAATTCTTTCTTCTGTGCAAATATTCTTATCTTGGAGCATTCGAAATAGGTGGAGCTGGAGAAATAATCTCTGTTCTCAAACTCTAATAAGGTTTTACTATGTTGTGCTTTCTTGTGGGTTGATTTTCTTCCTAATGACATGTTTTTTCAATTGTTGATATTCATTGTAGTACCATTTTATTGGGAAGAAACATTTCTTTGATTCATCCACAAGCATTTTGAGGTGGATTCCATTCATATACGAGATAGGGAAGGGTTTCTGGTGGCATGGAAGTGGAAAAACCATTTTTCTGGAAATGAATCTTTTTTATTCATGCTATTCAGTGTTATGTTAGTTTTTTTCCCCAATCTAAACTGTGGTTTAAATTCTCTGATTGCTTTGGCACAGATAAACATAAAAGTGAACATAGTTGGTCATCTTAAGGGCAGTAGTGTCATTGGCCATAAAATGGAAAATGTAACCGCCACACAGTATAAACCTCAATGGCACCAAAGGGGAAATGAAGAGAAGAAGGCAGCGGTCCATGAAGAAATTAAGAGAATGAACCAACTTCCTGCAAACAGCACTTATGCTACCCATCGCCTGCGAGTTCTCAACAAAGTTCTGCAACTTTTGACCATTCAGGTATGAAATATTAACAGCTGCTTGTGAACAGGACAAAAAAGAGCTTTCAATTCCTTGTTGTTTCATCATTTCATGAAAGCTTTTTTTTTCTTGGGGGGGGGGGTGGGGTTTAGAAGAGGGCTGTGTGTGGGTGGGGCCAGGGAGGAAACAGTAACTATTGGGGATCTACAATTAAAGAAAAAGAGCAATTTTGACAAGACAAATGGGACTTACTTTTAATTGTATTTGATGCCCAAGGACCTGAATCTACATAAGATGTTTGGATGGAATTTTGATGGCCATTAATGATGTGTGCTAAACTGAAAATAAATGAAACGTTGTGTTTTAACTAACCTCATTTATTCTAGAAGGTTCCATTCAACTGTATTAGCTAGGTATTTTATCTTTTTCCTTGATTTTAGGAGTTTGTTAGAAATTTGTTAAGAATAGTTATACAAATAGAGAGAGCATGCTCTGTAATTGGTATGAATTTTTGATATTGAATAAAGAATAGAGATATTTTCTTTTGGAGGGATTGTGTTGTTATTTTGGTTCGTATAAATTGGTATCAGAGCAGTTATGATCCATGAAATTGATAAAATCTAAAGAATAGAGGAATGAATTATCAAACCTCATTCTTGAATCTAAATGTAGACTAGAAGTGAGTCTAGAGAAAACACTCAAGACAATGGTTAGTGAGCTAAAAGAGTTGATATTTGGTGGGAACAAATCTGCTTCAACAATGGAAGCGTACCAATGTTGACGATGAACCTATGGGATAGTAAAACAAAAATAGAGTCCCCGTATTTTGGTTTGAAGGGTATAGACAGGTGGCTACTCAGAGCTGAATACTTCTTTGAAGCAAGATAATAGAGTTAAGATGGTTGCCTTGCATTGGGAGAGTGAGGCCATCCGGTGGCATCAAGAATATGTTAAGCTCAAAGGGGCCACTGTTTATGAAGATTGGAATAGCTATGTGCAGAACCTAGAAGCCAAATTTGGTGACCAAGGCTTTGAAGATCCTATCGTTGAACTCAGAAATGTGAGACATATTGGATCACTGCATGGTTTATCAATTGAGCACCATATGAATGTGAGAATGTTTCAACCCTTATCTGAGGCCTATTCCCTAACTAGTTTGCAAGAGTTAGTTGTCATAACTATTCACCAAAAGCCCAAACCACCCAACATGATCAATACATAGAAACCCTTAACCATCACCATCTCTAAACAAAGCTTTTTCTACCATTCAAATCTCACCAAATAAACCAAATCCTCCTAAGAAATTTCCTATCCCCTTTACTAGTAAGGGAATGGATAAAGTAAGGCGATTGAAATCGAGAGAGTATGGTAAAAGAGATCAGGTAGTAGAAGTAGAGAAGAAGGAAGAAGGGAATATGTTGAAGATACACCACTGCAACTCACAAACTTTAATCGTTGAGGACAAAGATTATTTCAAGGGGAGGGTATTGATGTGTGCTAAATTGAAAATAAACCGGTGTGTTTGAACTAATCTCATTTATTCTAGGAGGTTCCATTCAACTGTATTAGCTAGGTATTTTATATTTTTTCCTGATTTTAGGAGTTGTTAGGAATTTGTTAAGAATAGTTATACAAATAGAGAGAGAATACTCTAATTGGTATGAATTTTTTATATTGAATAGAGAATAGAGATATTTTCTCTTGCAAGGATTGTGTTGTTATTTTGGTTCATATCAATTAACTTGTTCCTTTCAATTATGTCAGAGGACAGTCTCACAAGATGAGGAATTGGAGTTGCTTTTTGCTGGGCTGCATCTGTGAAATCTTCTGTGCAATTGCAGGTGTCCCTTGGAACTGTTTCTTATAATCAGGTTAAGTTTGTGAGTGTGTAACTGCTGATAGTTAGAATACGATGTACCAAGTTCTATGGTGATAACCAATTGTTTTTATTTACAATTTGCATCCTGTGTATATATGTATTTTCTGTTGTTGAAACTATCAAAATTAAATTTGATAACTTTTATACTTAGTTCCTGGCCTTGTTATACACATACACTCACTCCATTATAGAGTTAATGGAGGATGCCTTTGTTTATTTTTGCAGAGTTAAATTCACAATCCATAGAATTTAACATCTTGGAAATTTTAAGAGTAAGAGTTATATTATTTTAATATATTTTATTAATTGTTATTGATGTTATTTTACATTTTATTATTGTAGTACTGTAATCTTACGTATCAAATAACAATTTCAAGGTATCATTACAGTTTATTTGGACTGAAATTAAAAGGTTTTGAAGAACTCCAGAAAGTGTAATGGTTAAAATGTAATTACTCAAAGTTAAATAATTGAATTTGATGAACTAGATCAATTTAACAAAAATAAAAGAAGTATTAATAGGATTATTTTATATTCTTTTTCAATTGAATTTATTTCTTTTTATTGTTTGTTAAGTTGTGGGTTTATTTTTTTGTGGTGAGGAAGAGCAGAGAGATGGATGGGTGCTTGTTAAAATGATCGCTGATAAAGAATATAGAGAGGAATGACCAAATTATAATTTTTGTAACGTCACAGACCTAAATTATAAAGGTGTTCGGTAAATCTATTTGGTGCCTCTACTTAGAGTGTCATAGGAAGATTAAATCCACTTTGTTTGAAATATTTAATCATTTTATTAAAAAAAATGAATAAAACATATCGAGAAAATCAAAAGTAGAATAAGCTTCAAAATATATTTCATAATTTTTTTTAACTATGAAAAATACGGTTTCTCAATTATTCAATTATTATTTTTATTATTTAACGGTTTTCTCTTCTTTTTTTTTTTTTTTTTTGTTTTGGTAGTTTTCATATTTTTCCATTTTTTTTATGAAAAAAGAAATTAGAGTCTGGATATTAGAAAACAAAGAATGTGTTTACGTATAGAAATATTTAAAGAAAACTCAATTTTTCATTTTTTACAAACAAAATATAAATGACAAAAAATATTTTTATTTAAAAATATTCATAATAAATTATATATTTAATATTTAATACTTAATATTTTTATTTTTTATTTATATGATTTATAGTTAATTTAGAATGTAAAATAAATCATAACATCTTATTTATTTAAAATTTGTTCTCTTTATTTTACTATAAAAATAATTGTATTATATTATATTATTTTATTTTAATTTCATTCAAACACTATTTTTTTATAAAAAATTTATATTATATATAATTTTATTTATATTTATATTAATAAAATAATATATTTTTAGTAAAAGATATTTATATATTTAGTTTAAATATATAACAAATTTTTTTTTACAATATTAATGGAAGTTCAAATGATACTCAAATTGAATTTCAAAAAGTTTTATAATATAAACTAATTAAATCTGTCATTTAAATATAAAGCTTTCCTTCATCCCCATCTGCATATGTTTTTCTCCTCTCACTCTCGCAGGTTCTCTCGACTTCAGTTCTCTAGGGTAAACAACCATGGCAGCATGGACGGCTGCGGCAGCTCGTCAAGCCTCGAATCTCACTAGAGTTTTCTCTCCGAGAGTTTCTTCAGCTCCTCAAGCCGCTTCTCTCATTCATCGGCGCGGTCTAGCCGGAGGTGGTGGTAATCTTTTCTGTCCTCCTTTTTGGATCCAAAATTTTGTCTCTTTGCATTCTCTAACTTCTATATACCTAAGTAATTTTTTCTATTGGGGAATCCAAAAGATCAATGGTTGAGACCTAAGATTCTCGTTTTTATTTTATTTTATTTTTCATGAATTTTGCCTTGCAATGAATAATTGATGTCAATGCTAAAACTTTATATTGTCTTGTTACATTTCCCGATGTCAACTAGGAAAAAATGTAAAATAAATAAAGAACACAAAATAGAAGGAACTTTTTATGTTTTGGATTTTGTTGATTATTAGTTTTGTATGTTTGATTTGTTTTGCAGATCACCATGGACCTCCCAAGGTCAACTTCTGGCAGGACCCAATGAGCCCATCTAAATGGAAAGAAGAGCATGTGAGTCTCTCTTTTATCTGGCAAATTTTACCGTTCTGTGGTTATAGGACTGACAAAATCTTGAAATTGTCATCTAATTACAGAATTTTCATTTCACTGTACTCTTGCACATGCTATATCATGTCATAAAAATATCATAATTGTTATGCTAGTTTTAGCTCATTCCCTCCATCTTTTTTCCATTTAACGTGCTAAATTCCTATCTCAGTTCTATTCATTTTGCAGAAAACAACTTCTTTGGAAAATATTTTCTAAGAACATAACTTATTTTTTTATAGTTCGTAATGCTGGAAAACAAGATTATTAATAAGATTCATGTATGAAAAGTCCAGTAGCATTGATAAGAAAATGAGTCTCCTTCAGAAAGGAAGTCATTTTCCTAAAAATGGCTTATTTTTCCTTGAACTAGGAAAATATTTTTCAATAACCAATTTTCTAAGTGCCTCAAATGCTAAAAAAATGCGAACTTGATATCTGGTGCGCTAACTTGATATACTGGTTGAGCTTAAAAGTTAAGATACTAGTTATAATTCAAAAAGTTAAAAGGGACCATACCATTCACATCTTGAACTAGAGAAAACCTATTAAGTATTCTTACGATAAGTTGACTTTTGAGTGAGCAGACTTGGGTTTAGGTTATAATGAATTTTTTAAAGTCGCATATGATACCAATGTGTGCAAGGTCTTTTTTTTTGTTCATTTTCTAAGAGTGCCTTTAGGGAGAGAAAGAGAGAAAGATAGACAGACAACAATCAGAGAGTGATAGTCTTCCATCTTTGTCATTATTTGAGCTGGCATGTGGACTGAAGGTTTCTATCTGCAGTTCTGCACCAAAGTGGTTACTGGTTAGAGGAAGAGCAGTATAAGGATCTATGGTCCCTTACTAAAAGTAGCTACATGCTGATAATGCATAAAGATTTTTTAGATTTTGAAATTCATAGTTTTGTTTTTTTTTTCTTTATCTGTTTAAACTTATGTGTTTTCACTTTGATTTTATTTTCATCTACAGTTTGTGATTGTCTCTTTAACTGGCTGGGGATTACTCGTCTATGGAGGTTACAAGTTCTTTACTAGAGGCTCGAAAGACAAGAAAGAAGAGGTACTTTCTTCACTGCTTTATGGCTTCTAATACTTGAATTAATTCCAACCACCATCAAACATGTAGATCTTAGCTTTTGGCAACATGGAAGAATTGTATCTCACCTGAAAAGCCTGAATTCCAATTAGTTGGAGTTGGCTACATGAATTCTTTTGTCATTGCGTCCTTTATGGGACTCTTTCAAGGGATTTTTAAATGCTTGATTGTTTTTATAACTTGAGAAAACGTTGTGATTAATATAATGATGCGATCCTTGTTTTGTTTTGTTTGGCAGAAGGTTGGAGAAGCGCACTAGGTGTGGAAGAGTACTCAATACATCTAGAAGTAAATCTGGGGTGGGGTTGTTTTACATACGTTAAGACCCTCCAGTTTTGGACAGTTTTGTTTAGTTGTACATGACTCCAAGTGCATGATGAATATTGGCTTCTTCCTGTTGTTGCTTTGATTTTGATACTTGGATATAACTGATACCTTTTGGTACATTCTAAATAAGAAGGGGAGCATTTTCTGTTTTAAACCATGTTGAATCTTCACTTGTAAAGCAATGTTGCGGCAAATGGGTTTATTTCGTTCACTACCATATGCACCACCTTCACTTGTCCGTAACCCATAATTTGGAGCTTTTATTTCCTCAGCCATTTTAATCTCTTCTTCATAAATGGATATATTCTTTTGCAATCTTAGGAATCTCCTACTATATGAGGTTAGAATTTTCATGAATCGTGATATAATAATAACTAAGCTTGTCGGGATCATCTAAAGATATTCTTTCATCCATTCATCTGGTATATCTATATCGTTCTTCCTTGCAGTATTTTAATTAATTAAACCTGCCTTGTTATTTCAATGTGATTAGCTTGTAACAGAATTTCATTTCGCTATTTCTTTCATTCTGTTTTCCTGGGATACTTCACCAGGTGACCGATATTTGGGCTGGAATGAACCTTATTTCTTTATTAACAGTCCCTTTGTCGACGAGCAGTGCAGATAACCAATGGTAGTATTTTACTAGAAATATTCAATCCTGGATTAAAGTGGAAATTCAAAATGCCTGAAGACAGCAATTTACAAGTGACTAAGGAACTAAACCAAAATTCAGCAGCTTTTTTATTGCTTTTTAATGATTATTTGTTCGCACAGCTCTCATATAATTTTTATTTTTTCGTTCTAAAAAGCTGAGAACAAACAGAGAGATCAAGAAGATATGCTAGGAAGATATACAGGCTAGTCTACTGAGCTTATGCCTAAATTTAGAATACATTTTCACAATAGTTTGGCTCACTATTACCCGCTGCACTGCGATCAGCGTTGTCGCAGTTGCTCATGAAAAGGTTCTCCCGCATCCCCTGCTCTTTAACTTGGATGTAGATTAATAAATTTCAAAATGCCACCAGCTGGAGACCAGGCACGAGAAGAAAAGGAAAAACTAAGGCAAAAAGATTCACTGTTTCGTTACCAAGTAATGACAAGTCATCATTCCACAAAAAACATAAAACACCCTTTCCCCCTCCCTTAAATTTTGTTCACCATTCTAAGGCATGAGTGCTAACATTTCAAGTCTCAGAATGGCCCCTGTAAATAACTAAGCAATAAGCATGAAGCTTCCAGTAAGAAGGTTCTTCAATTTCAAGATAAACAAGTCCACAGACGAAATAATTGAAGCCCATAATTGGCTCACACTTCCAACCATCTTGTCATTACTAAAACTAAAATGCCACCTATACTTGCATTCAAGAGTCTTTAGCACAAACCATAGTATGAGGCCCCATTCTGTATCTTCTATTTAAGGCCTCAGTCTGCATCTTTGACTTCTGCTTCAATGTCAACAACTGATGAAGAATCCTTTCCTGCAGGAGCCAGAGATATGTTTAAAATTCATGAATCATTCAGCATTGATGATAATATGGAATGGAGGAAATAAAGATATTTCTGCGGCAGTGCCAGCAATATACTTGACTATGAAAGGGAATCCAGTTGCGATAATAAATTTCAATAAGATGTGAAGAAGTTAGGTAGGGAACTGTACCTTTGAGCTTATGAGGTCGTGATTAACCAAACCAAAAAATAACATCATTTTATATAATAATCACATGCAAGCTAACAAAAAATTAATGAAGGGAGAAGAAAAAGATATTTCAGGGTGAACCTTTCTTGGTGCCAGAAGAGAAGTCACTAAATGCTTGCCCAAATGTTGTTGAACTGTTGGAGAATTTGACAGAATCTCTCACAAACTCATCTTTCACTACTGATTCAAAGAAATAGCATAAAACACAGAATAGAAACATGTCAAGGACAGATCTACATTTTTACCAGTCAATCTAGGAGGTACTTAAAGACAGAGGATTCAGTTTGCTGCAGTTGAGACGCGGTATTCATAGGTCAGCGGAAGACCAGGAATAACTAAATAAGTACCAAAGAATGAAAAAGAGTATCTGGTGATGCAGGACATAGCTTTCACCTGAGAATGGTTGACTGCAAAAGGGGCACAGCTGCAATTCATCATTCAGAGTTGATCTGCAAAAGGTAACATTATGGTCCAAGGTGAATGACTTGCAACAAAAAGCTATCTCACAAAGTTTTCTATAAATTCAATTAGAACCTCTGTGGCCCTTACTTGAAAATCTGAAAATCATTTCCACAATTTGGGCACTGCAAGTACACCAGAAAGCATAAAACAATCAATTATGAAAGAAGAAGCAAAGGTTTTATTTGAGAAAGCACTATTTCACAAGGACATCCATGTTCAATTATAGAGGTAGGTGCATAGCATACGCATATACACCCATGTACATAAAGCCAGGAAGACTCCACAAAACAATATTTAAGAAGAAATGTGACTGAAAAAAGGTTAAAGAAGCTCACTGTGCCTTGAAGTATATCCCGTCCTGCCCACCAGAGGAAGGCTCCCAAACCAACAATAGGTATTAGTACTGCCAGGAGCTGTAAGAAGGCATGATGAATTAGATTTACCTCAGTATAATGTAATCATTGCCAACTCAAGCTACATCCAAGTTTTTTCATAAAAATATCAGACCAAAAGGCAAGAAAACATTGTCTACTAAAAATGGTTGTTAAAAACAGAAAAGCATAAACAAGACCTTGATAAAATCTAAAAGAAGCTGATTACTTTTTAAGATAAACACAGGCCATGTTAAGGAAATTTCTCCATGATCCACGTAGTGCAATGAACTTGGAACATCAATCCAATCCATCTATAAATTTACAATAATATAACACTTGGTGGATCAGAAACTAACTAGAGCTTCAATGGTTATCAAACTAAAAAATCATTAGCATAATTATTCCCCTATTGTACTTCAATTAATTAGTGACAAATATTATGAACAATTGAAGCTCTAGTAGTAAGTGCTTGACATAATTATTGCAATGGATGCTAATCAAACAAAATAATGACTGAGAAGATATCTAAACCAGAAGAAACAGGCTTACCCAAATAGAGATAACAACGTCCAAAACCCAGCCAACAGCATCAAAAATCCAACCAAGCTGGCCAGTCATTGAAAGGTAAGTCAAACCAATAGCCAAAGCAACATTACCCAGAATTCTAATAGTGCTACTGTTATCTCTCCCACCACCGCCACCCCCGCCACCACCATTTAAACCAAAGCCCTGATTAAACCTCACCAAAACCACCCTCCTCTTCCTTTTGCACAAATCTTTTACCAAAATTCCACCTTTCCCCCTCCCCAGTTCCCAAACACTCAGTTTCTTTCTATTGGCCATCAATTTAAATCTGTTTTGATTGAAAGACGAAGTCTTTGAGCTTGGTAGAGAGTGGGAATATATGAATTTCTTGCACATGTTATCGTGAAGAGTGTTCAAGACTGAGATTTGAAGCAGAGAAGTCATGGCAAAAAATGGCAAATTTAGGGTAGAATCTATAAAACTGATTGGATAGTTGATATCATAGTTCAAATGGAACCC
>CAOGCB010070339.1:0-13665 GCA_948266635.1 Cnidoscolus chayamansa
AGTGAAGATCTCTTCAAATTTGCTTCATATTGCTGCAGATTCTGATTTGATTTAGTTTTCAATTCTGGTTCTATTTGCTGCAGAGATGTCTTCCTATTCTGCCTTAAAATCATCTTGGTCTTTTATATTCTGCAAACTTAAATCTCAAAATATATTCTATTAAATCTGAAAATAGGAAGTTGAATATTTCTTGTCACAGAATCTGTCAATAAAGATCTTGTATTGAATTTCAGATCAGCTTAATAAAAAGTCTGCTATTAGACAATCTTGCATATATCAAGTTTATACAGAAAATCTGTCATTAGAGAATCCTGCATATCCTGCATTGAATTGTAGATTAGTCATAGCAAAATCTTCAAGGATTCAAATCTTTATAATAAAATCAATGATTAAATATTTAGATAATCTAAATCTTTATAATGATAAAATCCATATTCATTTTGTCTTTCATCATTTTATGCAAATATCAATAGGAGTTTGCTAGAGTCAACAGAACCAATCTCCATGTCTTAAACTTTTAGTGGAAATATTTTATTTTGAGTCATACTAAAATTGATCATCACTTGGACAGTTGCTTATATTTAATAAATTTGCAGTAGCTTTAAATATGATTGGATATCTATAGCCATTAGTTGTCTAAAACTTAATAAATTATATCGCAAATCAGATACATCTAAACATTGAATAAAATTTTGAGTTTATCATGGCTAGTTTCTATTGCCACTATACATTTCCCATCAACTTACAATTGTTTCCCATTTCCAACTTATACCTTTATCTTCTATGTCTTATTTATGTGATTCCTCAACTATCGTTATCTACAAACCACAGATCACTAAACTTATTAGTATCAAAACCGTTCATAAAAGCTTACTTTCTTCTCCATTCTCTATTACATAATTCACTTACTAATCTTTGTACCAACATTCTGCATTTTTATGACCATATTTCTTGCAATGATAGCATTGAGTGCCATTCTTATGGCTACTTTACTCTTTGAATTGCTTTTATTACTCATTAAATCAACCTCTACCTTTTCCTTGCTTAAGCATTTACTTGCTAAAGTTTCACTTTCTCTATTTTTTGTGGCCTCCTTCACTTGAAATGCTTGTTTCATTCCTTTCAGGTGATCAATTGATTCTAGAGTCACGAGTTCGCAATAGTTACATTAATTCTTACAAGAAAAAATTGAAAAATTCGTAGACTCTTCGTCTGTAGCAACAATGTGATTGGATTTTGGAGTTAAATTTCTTGATACCTTTGCAACAGCTGACTGATTAAAAATATACTCCTCATAGGATTATATTGTTAGATATGTATGCCTTAGAGCCTATATACAATAAGCATACCTTTTCATGAACTTGATTTAATAATAATAATATTATTACATTATCTGTATGACTATTATTATTATAATATCTGATAATAAAGTAATTAACATCCTATGACACAATGTAGAGAAAATCATAAAGAGCTCATAACGTGAGATTTTTATTATATGTAAATGTGTCGATGCCTAAATTATCCATGGTCATAGTATTGATGAGATGGAACATTATCGATACGGATAGATTGACATATATTATACGAATAGGCTTTCAACACCAAATGACTTAAACTAAAAAGAAGAGAATTTTAAGATATGAATGAGACTCAAAATTGTAGAAAATTGATGTTATCTCTTGTGTCCTAAATCTAAATGTACTTTTGTGTCGACTTATAAGGAAAACTTTGAGGGATGAAAATATTCGACTAACCATTTAACTAAAAGAAAACAAAAGGTTAAAGAGCTCTAATTTATAGTAAATTAGAGATTATCTGTAGTAAATCAAGGGAAAAAATATTTGCAACACATCTTTGACCAATTCTTAATCAACCTTCAATCCCTGTGAATATTACTTATTTTATGCATTATAATCATTAATTTTCTCTAGTCTTTGAATCTCTAGATGTAGCCAAGAAAGGTATGGGCACAATATACCTACTTCTATTTTCACCAACATATACTATGAAGTATCCAAGAACATGGGATTAAGCTATTGAACCTACGACAATCTTTTATAAAAGACAATACTGTGAGTAAAGAAGCCTCTAATGACGAGTACTTATAGGTAAGAATGGTGTTCATATCTTCTCTTGAAGTTTACTATGTATATTAATGGGTTAGCTTCATTTTTTTTAATTGATATTAGATACCATACTTCATTTGATTTGAAGTGAAGTTGTGCTTTTGGCATCTTAAATTTTTGTTTTGTCCTGTTAAGTATAAACCATCAATTGCGTTAAGTTGTGCTTTTATTCATTTATTTTCTCCAAAAGTTGATTTGGATCTTTACCTTAAGGGTCCCCGTATCCCAGTCCGACGGAATGGTGGGGAGGCAAATCACGGTAGCCTAATGACAAACATGCTTTTATTGCTTTATGACTTTATGAGATGGTGATGTTAGTATTTTTTTTTTTCTCTTTTAAAGGCTTAATCCACTTGAGCACAACCTTAATGCATATATTGAATAAGTTGATGAGTTAGGCCTTCCTTTTAGATTTGGACTCAACAATATTCAAGAGGAACTTAGTGGTAGAGTATCTACATAGTTCTCATTAATGAATTATTACTTCTTTTATTTAGTTAATCATATTAGTAGATGTATGCTTAAAGCACATTTTATTGTATATAAATAAATAAATAAATAAAAACTAACTTATTTCCAATGGCATTAATAAACATACATTGTTTCTTTTAAATGTGTTGATTATTAGAAATATAATCTATTAGTTCTTGTGGTTGTTCATCCTATAGAGTTGAGAATATAAGTAACATAACTAACTAGTAAAGGTACTATAAATTGTTCACAATCGATATTATACTCAATTGATCTAGTTAGATTGTCACCTCTTCTCGTCTCCGTTGATTAGTATGTTATACTAATATATATAGTACGACAAATCTCATATCATAAATATATTATGTTTAGATAAAAATATTGGATACTTATATTAGTAGATTGCACACATAAACGAAGAACACAGATTTTATTGTTGTCAATATTCTATCATCCAAATCATACTAATACATATAGTTCGTAGACTTGAGAGGATACCATCATATTATGGATAAGTAATTTGGATTTGATACCACTTGCTTACTTATATTATGTATGAGTATAACTTGTGAACCTGTTGGAGTAGATCATAATAAATTTCTTTAAAACAAATTAAAGTTAATGATAATAATAATAATAATAAAACAGACACAATTGAATGATCATGAATAGAAGTGCTCAATTTAATAAAGAGAAACAAGAGGGATTCAAATCATAAACAATAAAAGATGCAAAGTAAAAAAAAGAATTCCTAAAAGCATTCCAAGAATAGATCTCATGCAAAACACCATAAGTATGAAATGCAAATGAAACAAAGCCTGGTAGAGACAACTTTAATTCAATACATGTGAAGTTAGTTTCTCACCATGTGCTTATGATGCAAGATTCATATTTATAAACAAAACCAACAGAAAAAGAATAAATAATATATTATTAATAGCCATCCTGTATTCCTATCTCAATATGGTTTGCAATTTGTAGAAAAATGCATAAAGAATAGATTTAAAACATTTAAAGCCGATGATGATCATAAAAGCATGGCAACAGTTTGAATTGCCTTTCTCTACTCTCTGTTCAGTGTCCTCTTTCCAGCCAACCCCTCATGACTGAGAAAACCAATTAGCATTTGTTGAGAAATTATTTGTTGCACTAGAGTATTAAATTTTACTGCTCTTTATATTCATATAGAGGTGGGTTCTTCCATAAATTATGGAAAGTGGATCCCACATGCTCCGGGTGTATTGTAGAATTTGCAGCACTGAGTTGTCATACTAAGGGTGCCTTCCAGCAGCTTTCCCACAGAGAAGAGCATTGTTAGGGATGTCATATTCATTAGCAAGGTTGTGGACTGGACTCCAAACCCTGAGATAAAGTTGCTGTCCAAGATAACTCCTTTCCCAAATTGCAGACCGCATGTTCCACATACCCTGGTTGTCCAAGGAGATCAGTATAGCAGTCCACGAGTTTGGATATACCTGCAAAAAAATGAATTCTCATCAAGGAACTGGAAAAGTTACACATAATGAACTGAAAATATGCAGGTTTTAGCCTTGCTCTACTTCTAAATTCTAACCATATAGATAGACCGATGTTCCTTTTACTGACTACGATTCTAACCTACCAGGTGAACTGATGTTGCAGGAAGCATTATGCAATCTAGTGCATATTGTTCGTGTACACTTCCAGAGTTGCTATTAAATATATAATTTTGGGCTATGGACCCACTCCCAACCCTTCCTTTTCCCTTTCTCAAGTGAAGAATAACTTGACTCTACGAAAATAGCATCCCTAGAGCCTTTGGTTACAGGTTACAGGATCAGTTTACCTGAGCAGTATGCCTTGTGAGAGCATCGACTAGATTGTATGTGCGTCGTTTGTCTTGTGTCCACTGACCATTTCCATAACTGTGGACATTGTGACATGAATGATTAGAGCATAGTTAGCTTGCAAAACTAGAGTAGATGAAAAAATTGTTGACTTACCCAACAACCCAAAAATCATAACCATCAAGATGCCATGATTGCATGTCGTATTCATTATTCTGGAAAACAACTTCGATAAAATCATGGAGTGAGGCTGGTATAACAGAGGTAGCTACATATGCAGGACCACCAGAAGGCATGATTTGGATGGAATTCAAGCTGAAGACTCCTGAAATATTGAAGAAATCAGCAAGCTTCAACGGGGTATCAGGATTAACATAGGAGACCTTGTTAACTGCATAACGCTTCTTTCCATTTATTAAAGGTGCTGAATTGGCCAATACAATTGTCTTTGTTGGAGTTATCTTTCCATAGTGATATGAGCCTTGAGGATTGGGCCTGGCTGCGTTTGCAGTTAGATTCCACCTTTAAAGAAAAGAACTTGGAGGATTAATTTAAATCATTAAGCAAAAAGAACTAATAAATTAAATTGCTACTAGGATGTATCACTCCCCTGGGAGTGTTCACATCTACCTTGGGAGATAATAAAGGTTTTAAAGATATCTCAAATCATCTATACCTGTAAGTTGTGGCCTGCCTCATAGACCAGTCAAATTGGCCAGGAGGAGGAGCAGGCAGGGGTGCAGAGGCTGGCGTCTGAGAGTTCTTGTAGTGCAACACAGATGTGGCTGTGAGTACTTGCTTAGTAAAACGAGTGGATGCAACAATGTAGTAATCCTTTGGAGGTTGATTTAAAGTTACTAAGACAGCCACAGATTGTCCAACATGCACATCAAGAGAATCATATATATTCTGGATTGTGTGAGATCCTTCAACTTCAACCAGCTTCATCGTGTGACCCTGAATCCTGAAGTTTAAGGAAGTTGACAGACCCACATTTGAGATCCTGAACATATAGGTTTTACCTGAAGCCAAAAGGCAAATATGTTGGTAAGAGAATTTGTAGAATGGTACAAGATAAGAAGGTTTTAATGAGACGTCTTTATGGAGTCGAGAATAATGGTAAAGACAGAGAAATGACCTTGATCACCGCTGAATGTAGTATGAGTCTGGCCATTTATGAGGACTCCATCAGGAAAGGGAAGAGATTTTCCAGAGTCTAAAGATGCCTGTAATACCTGGAAAATACAGACAGATTAACATGGATATTGGAGGAAACATAAAAAGTCTGAGCATTATAAAACATATCTTTAGAGGAAACTTGGCCCAAGAAAAAGATATCACTTCCTGATTAGATCATTTTTATCCAGCAGTGTCAGTAGTTTGTAATGAAACCTTTATCAAACCATCAGGTGATCAAATTCCTCCTAATTGCTATGGTTTTCATCGCTGCTATATTTGATAACATTGATTCCACAATAAAGGGGTAAATGGTAGTTTAGACTTTAGAAATAACAATTCAACCCACTTACAATGATTTTAGATTTTTCCTCATCTGTTGTAATATCTTGGCTGTGAAATGGGTTGAAAAATTTAACTTTTTTTTCTATAAAATTTTGAATGAGGAAGGGACCAATACACAAGCACAATAAAGCAAAGTAAGCTAGCAAAATTTACACACAAAAAAGAAATGAAAAAGATGGCACCATTTTGCAATGTTTGGGAAAAAATAAACTGCTTATACAACAAGCTATTCTGGAGGAGTTGCGAGGACACAGGCAAAAGCTTGAAAAGTATAACATAAATCTGAACAATAATGTTGTGTGACCTTTGATTACTATTGAAGTTTCATAAGGATGACCAACAAAACAATATAAGTAGAAAATGAAACCATTACATTCAAATAGAAAATATATGTTGCTCACCTTGTGGTTGGTCTTGTACCAATCACCAATAAGCAGAGTAAAATATCCATCAGGAATGGCATAAGGGATTGGAATTCTAGGTCTCTGATATATATTGATCGCGCCATATCCTCCAGCAGCTTTGTGAAATAGTGTTGATGGGAAGTATGTGAAGGTCCCAATCTGATCCTTGCTCTGGAACATGTAAGTGTAGTTTGAATTTGGAGGGATGGGGCAGTTGGTTCCCTGCACTCCATCTTGCCAAGAGTTCTTCCTCTGTTTAATCCCATTCCTATTGACAATACAACAAACTTACATTATGGAATATCCTCAGAATTCCACAATCCAACAACGAGACATGGTAAAGAAACTAAATCTTTCTAAGGACTTTTCCCCTAACAAAGAAAAAATGAAAACACACACACATCAGCAAGCTAAGACCACAGAGCCTAAAATTGCATGATTGATATACTAGGTAAAAGATTTAAGCCCTTCAGAACCAAGATATGAGCAGGTTATTTCATCTCAGGATCACTAGATCTAGAGCAGCAATTTGGCTGAATCAGGAATAAATCGATCGTTTCTCTTTTATTGATTTTCAACTTCGTCAGCCAGTACAAATAATGGATGTATAAAGAGAACCACAATGTAGATGTTGAAGGAAGATTGAAAATGATAAATTTGCTAATCATGAAAATATCTATATTAAACATCAGTTTTCCTTCTTCCATGTTTCAAGCATTAATCTTTTTGGGCCAGCGAGAACAATGAAGACTCCGATAACATTCTGAATTCAGAACATTAAGAAAATAAAATTTTAGAAACAAACAAAACAAATGCAGTGATAGAAAGAATGAAACACACCAAGTCAAGAGGAAAGGTTGGTCCAGCTTGTTGACGAGGTTGAGGATGATGTTGTCATTAGTGACGACATCGAGTTGAGGACCAGGAAATTGGCCATTGACAAGGATAACCTATCAAACACCAAACTTTAGAGATCCGATACAACCAGATCCAGGATTACAATAATCAAATACCCAAAACAACTAAGCAACAAGCATAACCAACCTGTTGAGCTTCACCCAAAGGAGAAATGGTCCCATAAGTCACAGTCCAAGTGTAATACCTATAAGGATCATCTGCATTGACGAGAGAAACGGCCAAAATAGCAAAAACTCGACACAGTAAGTGCAGAAACACAGCTCTTTCCATTGAATCTGCGAAAACCGAAGTAAGTAACAAAATGATGCAGCAGTATTAGAGAGGCATAGAAACAGAGGGGGAAACAAAGAAGGAAAAGTAAATGACCAGAGTTTCAAGGGTCTGTTACAGGCGCAATCCCAACAATGGATGAGCTAGGCTTAAATAGAGGACAAGGCGCGAAAATGGAGCTTCATTTTCACTGGTAAGTGTGAAAAGAGTTGGCTGCTTCACAACAAACACTTAGCTCATTTTTTTAGTTATTTTTTATTTGAAAAAAAAAATAGATTAAAAAATTATACAAATTCTTATACTTTCTTAAATTAATTATTTTATTTTATTTTATTTTAAAATTTTGATTGAAATATTTTAATTAATATTAAATATAGAACAAATATGTGTGATTATTTTACCCGACCCGTTAGCTGGTGATATTCGGTGGCATATTCACGCGTTTCCGCGTTAATCGTAGTTGCTTTAAACAATTTTTTTTTAATTAAAATATGACTTTTATTTTCATTAATTGGTTTTACATTATATTTAAAATAAATTACAAAGGTTGCTCCTAAATTTTAAGAATTATAATAATATAAATTTTAAAATTTAAAATATAATATAAAATTATTTTGACTTTAAATTTATACATAATAAAATTCTAATAAAAAAATTAAAAATAAAAAAAAAATATATGACAAGGGAGAAAAAGGAAAATAGATGAATCACTCCTGTTTAATAAATCATATTATTTTATTATTGAAAAATTGACTATAGCAAATAATAAAAATTTTATTATATATATATTTAAAGTTAAAAAATTTAATACAGGCCTTCAAGATAGGAGACAATATTTGTAATTTACTTTTTATATTTTATATTTATGTTGTTGTTAAGGATAATATTATATTATCGATTAAGTGATTTATTTATTTTTTATCTACAAATCTATTTTATATAGTTGGATTCCAAGATAGTAAATGATATAATTTATTTATTATATTTCAAATAAAACAATTTTCCGATTTCTTGGATTTCAATTATTATAAATTCATTTATAATTAATTACATATTAAAAAAATTTAAAAATATAAAATGTTTTATTTATTTATTTATAAATTTAAACTATATACATTTTTTTAAAAAAATATATAAAAATAATAAAAATTACATTTATAATATATAAAATAATTTAAATGAGTTTATTAATCTGTATTTATTTATTTTTTATTTGTTTGTTTGAAAAGTGGTCCAATCCAGCTAAGAAATGGGTGTGAGGACATAGCTTTCACTTAAAAAATTCAAAGAACTCATCAATTACATACCTAACCCCATAAAATAAATAAATATATATTAAATTAAATTAAATGTGGGAACCTATCAATCAAAATAATTTAATTAATATTATTTCAATTTTAACTGTAGAATTTTCAAATTATTAATTTATTTTGGAATTATTTAATTTCACAGTAAAAAGAAAAAAAAAAAAAGATAATTACTTGTGAATTGAATCAGTTAAATTTGTTAGATAAAAAATAAAAAAATGTGATTTCCAGCTCCAATGTAAAATAACACACGCAAGTCAACCAATTTCTGAAGATTCTGCGACAGAATCCAAGGAACCTTCTTCGTCCCGTGCTTCTGCTTTCTTTTTCTTTAAGAGGTGTGTCAGATCAACTTATCTATATTTAATACTGTTCAATATCTATATTTAATGCTGTTCAATATCTATATTTAATGCTGTTCAATATTAAATTTTTTTATTAATTTTCTAAGTTTTTATTATAAATTTTTATGAAAAATTATAGTTACATACTTTAGATGAGCTATTCAATTAGTTCAAAATATAATTATTTGATTAATCAACAAAAGTCTGCATAATACAAAATTAATTAACTAAAATTTAACATGTGAATAAAATAACTGTTTATGCTGAAATTAGTAAAGTGTTCAGATTAACTAAAATTGAATTGCAACTTAATGAATTTCTAATAATAATTTATCAAATAATAAATTTCTTCAGTTAATCAAAGTAATACATATAAAGTGACTTTTAAGAGAATTCAAACACATTAATTTATAATAGTTCGACTTTCATAGGTGCTTAACAACCTTACAAGTTTAATTTCCCCTCAAATTTATTTAAATTTTTATAGACGCTTAATAACCTCTCTAAGTTTGATGTCCACTCAAACTTCTTCAAGTTTACAAAAGTACTTAACAACATCTTTCAAGTGATGCTTAGACAACCTTAAATAGATTTTGAAAATAATAATAATCACTCTCTTTGAACCGATATACATATTAATGAACATTAAGAAGAGAGAAATGAATCTGCCAACGAAACATAAATTTATTGAATAAAGGCTTTAAAACAAGATTTTTAAAGTTCTCAAAGATGCAACATTTTCATTGGTTGTAAAAAGAAGTAAAAGTTTGTTTATATAAAGGTGATTAAAGCCTCAAACGCTCAATTATAAAAAGTGATCAGCAGTTAGTTAAATATGACAATATAGCTGTTATTGTCTAGAAAATCTTAGTCTAAAATTAATTAGCTAAAATTGAAATAGCGTAAAGCAGTTTGCTAATTTTATACTATTGTTTAAAACTAATTAGCAAGTTCTAACATTGCATATCTAATTTTAGCATCTTTAGAAATATGTTTTCGAGTTTTAAAACTTACTTTGAAAATGATTTTGTATATAAGAAGTCTAATTGACATTTCTACCTCTCAATTCTCTTACATTTGCTGTATGAGAGGAATCTTAACTTTTCTTCCTTACTTTGTCTTCTCATCAGGTTGTGTACACTTTCTCTCTTGATGCACTTTTCTTGCATTCCTGATAATTCTCTTTCTTTGATATGAAATGCTTGAATCATTAGTTCAATTACATTATATTTTGTCATCATTAAAATCAAATCATCCCCTTATGGGGTCAACAATCTCCCTCTTTTTTATGATGACAAAAATCAATATTTTAAAAAAATATACATCATTATCAAAATCAACTATGTATGAAATAAATGAAATGCTCCCCTTGTGTATGTGCAAATTTATCAAGCTCCCCCTGAATCAAGTATCTTGTTTGCTTGTGATTTTTATCAGTTTTCATATCATGAAGAGTATTTTCAATTTTATTTATTAAATATAACTATTAATTGTCAACAGTATCATCATAGAATTATTATGGAATTTCACAAAATATAATATTTCATAAAAACAACATTTTCACAGTATAATTTAGTAAGTCCAACAAATACATAAACAACAAAAACATAAATAAGTACTGATTTCTCAAAACACAGCATCTTATGACACTTACAAGTTCTTCCCCTTTTTGTCAACATTTAAAAAGGAGGGATTACAGCAGCAATAAAGACATCACAGTTCTAATGAAAGATATAAACCTTCAAGTATAATTTCATTTATTAATTGAGAGGAACATACTCATAATTTGCACTTATAGGATTCAAAAAGCATTGCAAAAGCCTAAGCATATTACTATCAATTTTTTTTGTTATTAGAATTTGATAGGCATAATCAAATTCATAATAATAAAAAATATGCAACAATACTTACATGAATAGTAACATAAACAGTGACATGAATAGCGACATGAACAATAATTTCAGTCTTCAAGATTGTCTTCAACTCAGCATGTAACATAACAAATAACCAATTCAAATTATCAATACCAGCATTCAAACAACAAACTCTTCATTCATTCATTTAATTAAATATAACAATTCATTTAATCAAAATATAACAGCATGCACAATAATAACATTCATAAAATATAAACTCACAAAGCTAATATCATAAAACATGCACACAAGCCTACTATTTCTCTCCCTCTTTATCAAATTATTAGAAAAAGAGAACCAAAATAAGAAAAAAGACTCTGGATTTTTAAAAACATTAGAGAAATGAATTTTTGAAGTTAAAGGTCCATTGGTTTCTCTTTGCTGCTAGATTTTCTAGATTTTGCAATTTTAGTTTTTAAATCATGTCTGCCACTTCTTCTAAGGCTTCCAGTAAGTTTGGTTTAAAGACCTTTTGAGATGAAGATGGTTTTAATAAATATACTTTATGAAGGCTTTTAAAACAAAATTTGGTGCTGTGTCTTTTATAAATTCTTGGATTTTTTTTGAAAAAAATGATTAGCAGGAAAAGATGGATGAGATGACTTAATTTTAGGTTTTGATTTAGTGTCATCTTTTATTTGCTTTATTTCTTCTTCAAGTTCCTTATTTAGCTCAGTTTCTAGTTCTTCATGTAATGATTCTGGTTCAGCTTCAACTATCTCTTCACTTTTGGCTTATGTTCTGGTTCAACAATAGATGAATTCTCCTTATTTTCTACATTATAGGTCAGATCCATGTTCTCTTATAGAAGTTAGTATGATTCTTGGTGAAAACTCTTAAGGTGCAATAATCTACAAAGGTCTGTAAATTTTCTCTCCCTATTATGAGTCACTAACTTCATTTTTCTTTAAAGTTTCTTAATCTTATCATCACCAGTGATTGCTTCTTATTGGTCTACACAATACTCCTCAAAATTCTGCCCCAATCACCAAAGTTTCTATCAGCCAATAAATAAACTTTTATTTCAATTTTGTTCAACTGCATTGGTAGATATTTTTTCTTCAAATCTTGAAATTTTAGTGACTCTATTTGCAATATTAGAAATAATTCCAATTCTTGTGCAGATTTTTCTTATGTTTCAAGAGCAGACTCTTCAAATTTAGGAACATGAACATCTTCAGCTTCAATTTCAATGTCAGGAGCAGGAGGTGTAGTGACAATAATATGTACTCGTTCCATTTCATGCTCTGGAATAAAATCACTTTCCACCAATAGCAATTTGAAGGGACCTCAGTATCTCTTCATCAATCTGTCCAAGTTCTGCTATTCTCCAAATTTTAAACTCTCTACTGCAGTGTTATTAAGGACAATATTTTTTTCTTGATCTATATGAATTTACTCATAAGGTTAATTCTAATTGTCAACTATGAGATCAATTTTTCTTTCAATTCTTTCAAGTTGAACCATCAATTGTTGATCTGCTAAGCCCTTAAGCTGTAATGCTTATGTTTCCAGTCTTAATGCAATTTCTAGAGAATCCATGATTACTTTTGTTGTGTTCTGAATAGTTTTCATCATTTCTAAATTTCTCTCATGAAGAGCTTTTGCTAGTTCATCTTTCTCATCAGCACTTCCTTTTTCATTTTTCGCTCCTTTGCTGCTACCTAAACTTTCTGACCCAGTTTCATCTTTTTCAACAATCTCCACTTTTCTTTCTGTCTCTTTTTCTGTTCTCCTTTTCTTCTTCTTCATGGCTTCTTTCAGTTTCTATTAGTTCAACATCATTTTTCCTTAGATTCTCAACTCTTTCTTTTCAAACTTTCAAAGGGGACTTCATCTTCTAAGGTTCAGATTTGCTGTAATAATGTGTAATCTCTTTTTTCCATTTTCTTTTACTTTTGAAAGTCTCATTTCACCGTTGTTGAATGATTTCTCAGAGCACACATAAGATATGAAAAACACATGTTGAAGAGGAAGGTTGAAGATTGAGATAGGATTTTTGAACTTGATTTTGAACTTGTCAATATGTGGAGGGAGTTATAAGAAAGGAAATCAGGCAAATAATAGATTTCATAGATTCACGCAGGAAAATTTTGAAAATCATTTGTTGTTTTGGATGAGAATAGAAATATTTTCAAAATTAGCTAACAAAAACAGATCAATAGAAAATTATCATCAAATTCATCAATCGGCTGAAACAATTGTGGTTGTCTAATTTAGATTGTGTACTTCAACCATTTAAAAATAAAGTGTTGTAAAATTCAAGTTTCAACTCAGAATACTTAGCTAACTGAAAGCAAATAAAAATGCAAAAATTATTTTGTGAAGAATATCTCAAATTTAAAACACTATTCACATAGCAAATTTGCAATAACATTATAATCCTTAATCACACAATAAACAGCTAACTAAAATTCCATCACATACAATCAACGCCACATTTATCAATTAATTGCAAAATCATCACAATAATCACAAAATTATTTATCATCATAAGACAATCCATTTTCACTAATTAATAATGAGCATGTTATCACACTTAATTGCATAACAAAAATA
>CAOGCB010070894.1:0-18309 GCA_948266635.1 Cnidoscolus chayamansa
CAGGCCACGTGGCATACCAAAGGGTCAAAAAACTTCACTCCATATCTCGTTAACCTCCACGTGTCACTTCAAGACTCGTACACTCTCTCACCGCCCAATCTTCAGTGTCCCAGCCACTCGTCTTCCTCCTCTACCTCACCACCACATTACACTGCCACTTCCACTCTATTCAAGCTCTCTCTCCTGTCTGCTCTAATGGCCAGGTTTCTGCATGTTCCTCTAGCTGGTACTGCACCATCCCTGCATTCTTCTTTGTTCTCAAATTTCCCTTTCCATTCCCATTCCTTTGGCTCCAGGACCTTTCCCTTGGATGCTCACAAGCCTTCTAATTGTTATACCCACTGTTCTCTAACATCATTTCATCGACGTCTCTTTCCTGTTCCTGCTCTAGAATCTGACGTGCCTCACCCTCTTCACCAGGTATTTTGTTTGATGATTGAATTGTATTTCTCCCCTTATTTTTGGGTTTTAAATATTTCATTTGAATTGGCATTTTGTTGGAATTTTGAAAGGGATCAGGGAATGTAAAGGACAGTGAGACCTTTAAACAATGGGATTCATGGACAGCGAAATTTTCAGGAGCGTCAAATCTACCATTTTTGTTGCTTCAAATGCCTCAGATTATACTCAACGCGCAAAATCTAATGGCTGGAAATAAAACTGCCCTTTTGGCTGTTCCATGGCTGGTAACCCTCTATGGAATCATCTTTATATATTTGGCTTAAAAATTTCCTCAGTGGAAGTTTTCAAGGAAGGAAATGTTGTAAATGCAGGGGATGTTTACTGGGTTGCTTGGAAATCTTTCTTTACTTTCCTACTTTGTGAAAAAGAAGGAAACAGAGGTGATTGTGGTGCAAACGCTGGGAGTTGTTTCCATTTACATAGTAATTACTCAGCTTGCAATGGCAGAAGCTATGCCTTTGCCTCACTTTGTTGCCACTTCAGTAGTTGTGGCAACAGGTCTTGTGTTGAATTTCTCTAATTATCTTGGAAAGCTTAATGCTGGAATCTGGAGTGTTTGGGAAGATTTTATAACTGTAGCTGGACTCTCGGCTCTTCCCCAGGTGCTCTTTTTCTCTCACTTTGACACTTATACATCCAACACCTGGCTATCTAGAATCTATGGATCTTTGATCTTGGCAGTTTAGGGAAATATTATTCATTTTGCAGTAGTTTTGCTAACAAACTCTGATATATTTGTGAGTTTTGTGAGTTGGAGCACAGGTCATGTGGTCTACATTTGTCCCGTATATACAAAGCACTATATTGCCTGGGGCAATAGCATTTGTCGTAGCTGTAGCAGCTGTTATAATGGTAAGCTTCTAAGTTTTCAATTTGTTTTCGTGGTATTGCTGTGAATCTGTGATGAGATTATCAGCAGGGATTCCCAGCACTAGAATTGCGAGAAAATATTTAAGGCATGGTTTTGGTAGGATGATTTATAACTCATAGAAATGATATACTTCACCTTCTTCCAATGCTCTTTTCTCTAAATGTAATCCTACCTCGTTGTTCTATGTGGGAAACATTTAGAATTCCTTTTGCATCCTCAGACTTTCCCTTTGTCCATTGCTTCGTATGGAAAGAAAAAGGGCATTTGGATTCAGAACCATTTTCCACTTACAACTGGTAAGATTTGCAGGCAAGAACAGGCAAGCTTTCAGAGAAAGGTGTTAAATTTGTCGGAGGAATATCTGGATGGACAGCAACACTTCTTTTCATGTGGATGCCAGTTGCGCAAATGGTGATCTTTGTTATCCCTAATTTTTTTTTGTTGGCTTATTTGATGTTTTCTTTAACATGCATATCTCAGCAAGAATTGTTCTTTCTGTTCAGTGGACAAATTTCCTGAAACCTGATAACATCAAAGGCTTATCAGCTTTCTCAATGCTGCTTGCTATGATTGGGAATGGACTTATGATCCCACGTGCACTCTTTATTCGTGATTTTATGTGGTAATAATGATATTTCTTCTTCTCAATCTGTCCTCCGATCTAAGCTATAGCCATTTTTACACTAAACTTGCCAAGAATTTAAAGAATTATGTTAAGCTCATCTCTTTCTCATTTATTTTTTTTCAGAAAAACTTCTAATCTATTCATATTCATGTTCTTACTCGTGTTTATATTCTTATTATTATTCTCATTCTGTCACCACAATCAACATAGAGCATAGACTTAAGCACCTTATTCCTGGAACAGCTTTTTTAATTGTATTATGTAACAAGTTTTTGTTTCTTTTTTGGTAGTTAATTATGAGAAATATAGTTGTTAGCATGTGTGATACATCATTCACAGTAAAAAAAAATGATAAAAAAACTATATATGATCTATACTAATAAATTATTCTCTAATATTTAAAAATGACAAAAAAAATTACATGAAGTCGCTTAGAATACTACAAACAATACTGCCTCTAGTCATCCTCTACTTATTTTGAAGAAAAATTAAATTAACATGCTGAAACTGAATCTGATTGGATTCTCTTTAATGTGAGTACAGAAAAGAAAGACTGCTGAACTTTGAATACTGTTGCTTAAATACTTGGCTTTGAATTTATTGATACATCTCAATTAGGTACTTCTTTAATTTCATTTCATTTAATGCACTAATAATGTATTTGACAAATGTGTCGGTTCAACAATTTTTGCAGGTTCACTGGGTCATCTTGGGCTGCACTCTTTTATGGGTATGGGAATATTTTGTGCATGTACTGGTAAGCTATCTTTCACTTGCAGTTATCATTATTTATTATTCTTGGGGCAAGATTTCACTGGCTAACTGACACTATTGCAATTTCAGTTTCAACAGTATCAGCAGAGAATTCTTTCTTGCAGCCACTGCTATTTTGGTTTCATGGATAGGTTGCACCTCTTTCTCTTTCTTCCTTTTGGATATATGTGTGGATTATTCCCCAATTGCCACCCGTTCTCCTTCCCAACTTCTCCATTTTCCTTTGATGAAGAAAAAAATTGCATTAGTGTCTCCTGGAAATTGTGTTGATTGTTACACCAGAAAGTGTGTATTTCTGATATATTTCTTCTAATAGGAATGGCACTGTGGAGAGACACTGTAGTATATGGATACAACTCACCCCTGACATCCTTGAAAGAGTTGGCTTTTGGCTCAACTTGAAGTTCAACGCAATGCTGACATGAAGCTTAATCACATAAAAGCGGCTCAATCCCAAGATCTTATTTCTGAAGCATGAACTATTAGAATTCATCTTCATTACCAAGCTGCCATTTCTTACTCAAGATTGTAGCCCCCATTTTCCAACCGGGAGAGTTTCAATCGGAGAGCTCGGTCTTGGGATATCACTTGATGCACCTCCAATGAACATTGCTAGTCTAATTGATATGGTAACAGAAATTCAGGGTGGGGGATATACAATTAATCTTTTTAATAACTGAAGGTGGTATTGTCACCTGATACTTGATCATTCAAAGGCATATTGAAGTTACAACCAAAATAATGGTTTTGCTTGCAATAAAGGTGGAATTAATTTCAACGAATGCTGGTTTCTGTTGGTGTATTAACTTCGCCTTCTTGAACCGTTTATTTTTTAGAATTCCTAGGCAGGCGTTTGTCAGCTTTCTGTTTGTATAGGAGTGGTGCTTAGGGTTTCTTTAATCTGGTCTTGTTCTGTCTGTTTCTGATGTTTTTCCCTTTAACAGATGAATGAAATATGCTTTAAATAAAAAATAAAAAATAATTCTTACAAGAAATTCATGATGTTTCTTGCAATAAAAGAAGGCTGGTGCTATTTAAGATTTCAAATAATAATTTTGGCAAAAATTAGCAAAATAGACCTTACTGAACAGCAACGAATGTTGTTTTGTTGTTATGAATCGTGTATACAGATTAATGACCTTGCCAAATCTAAATCATTTATAACGAGTAATCCATCATTTTACCAAATGGAATCTTCATTCCTTACTTCCAAATATTCAGAAATCAGGTTTATTCCGAAAGCCACTCTGCTCCTTGTTCATCTCCTATATGATTTGCAATGCCTGAAATTTGAAAACAAAATGTAAACAGCAGGTAGCCGTTGTCGGACTGGACTCCTAACTACAGGCACGACTCCCCTCTAATATCCTTTAGAACCTGTGGAAGAGTGAGTTTTCCATTACCTTCTAAAGAAGTACAATGAATATTTCATATTGAAGAGAATCCAGGATATGCAATGACAAAAAAGGCAGTTTTAGTACAACTGGGACAGCTAAACAGGTCGTTTAGTGGAATTACAATAGGGTTCTATGAGAACCAACTATACAGTTTCTCGTAGTTGCAACAGGAACCATAGACAATTCCAAGTTTCTGAGTCACATTCTGTTGTTGCTAACTCAAATCCAGCATAGACTGTTACCATTCATCTCCTAAGCGTGCTGATTACTTTCAATGCTTGAAGCTTGAAGCAAGGTGGTTCCTCACAACAGTAGGTGATAACATATGTAGAGCTACAAAAATTACACGTAATGTTATGATACAGAGGTGGAACTAGAAGCGAGTCCACATCAAATCTTTTCTACCCATGTTTGTATCTCTGATTCTACAAAACAATCCACAACAGACAGCAATTACTTTAATAAAAAAATAGATTTGATTGTATTACGAACCAGCAAGACATATTTTTGATAGTAAACACATGGTCTGCGACAACAATATAAAGCTTCCCCATTTCTCAATGTAGTAGTAAAAGTTTGATTGAATCCTGAGAGAAAGGATGTAGAAAAATGAACAATGGCATTATAGTATTACTGCAATGCAAATGCTTAATGATACTGCAGATGTAAGTTAGCTGACTCTTTAACTTTCATGAGAATGATTGATGAGTGAACCTCTATATTAAATTGTGCATTTCTTCCTGACTTGCCATCTCCGCTTGTACTCACTAAGTGGCACTCCCCCATTAACTATGGCTGCAGCGGCATATCAAGTAATGGTGATCTGGATCCAGTGTAGTAGATGTGTGAATAGATCAAGTGAAATATTAGTTTCATCTCTGCTATCTTGCTTAAAAAAAGGGCCTTCTGCATAGTTTTATGAGGGTGATGTCTAAAACATCACATTCTATATTTCCCAATCACCTTCCGAACCATCTCGTAGTGCCTATGGAAGTTTCACTGTCAGCTGCAGCCGGTCTCCATCAGTGTGATGATCCTCTTCAGTCTTGCACTGAAATGTCTGGACATGTGGTGGTGATTTGTTCATGTCAACGTCAGAGCTCTTAACACTTATCCTTGAAAAGTTAGAAAGGAAAACATCATCAAACTGGCTGACATCCTTGACAACTCTTCAAGCCTTTATTGTCTTCAAACATTCAGATAATCTTATTTTCGTAAAAATATAATTATAAAGCCCTGATAACCCTATGATCCCAGAGCTGCCTCATAATGTTATCAATTCCTCTTCCTCGTACCTAGCTGCTGCTTTCCCTTCCTTTTCTCTTTCTCATCACTTTAGGAACAATATATTTCGACTCAGAATCAACCAGAAAATAGATGAACAACCATAACATACATTTTTATTTCTTACCTGTCAATTCTAAATGGTAAGTCAAAATTTGATCACCCAAAAGCATGCTCTAAAGCAAATAATATCTTAGATCCAGAGGGGAGCACATGAGCAAAAAAAAATCTAGTATGAGGCCTTCTTTGAGGAACTTTCACATATAGCTGAAGAAGGATGAAAAAACAATATACTATTAATGTTGGAATATGCATCTTTTGCTGCTGGAAAAGGAAAATATACCAAACAGTTACAAAAGAATAAGTAAGGATATTGAGGATAGGCTGATTAGTTGATTTAATTTATTAGATAATAACTAACAAGATTTTAAATTGTAAAGAATAAGACGATTATACCATTCAGTCTCGATTATATTTCTTGTTTTCCTCTAAAAATTCAATAGTTAAGAAGATGAAAAATATTATCACGTGTGCAATTCAGATGCAAGCTTGACATCAGAAAGCAGAAGAGATGTTTTATCAATCAGACCTTTATGTTTATCTTACTAAAGGCACAGCTTGATGTTAAAGGCCTGGGAGCTCTATTAAGAGATCTGGGTTAGAATTGTACCAGGTGAGCTGGAACAAGTATGGAGGTCAGCTATTCAGGTTGAGTAGCTCACGTGATAGTCTGATGCACCAAAGAAGCCCCTTTCTACATATAATAAGAGAAGTATCAGTTGTTCAAACAGCTGCGTGTCAACATTAGAATTAAGAGTTCACTTTCAGGATGATTAAGCAACACAAATGTCCTTTGTCAGCTGAAAGCAGCAGTAAGAGACCAACTAAAAGCTCTAAAGTATCCCACATACCAAAGAAATCCCAGACATATTATCAATTTATCAAACAAATGAACATTATATGGGGCCCATACATGGAAATAACAGCTCAAAAAATTAAGCTTTTATATCCAATTAACCTTCAAGTTTCAACTACATGATGAAAAATGTGGCCATGTTTCAAAAGGATGAACTGACTTCACCTGAAATCTGCTTTCAAGTTTGAATCAGTAGCGCACTGATATTTCATGGTCACTCCCCCCGAGCTCGTAATCACCAACTAAAAGAGTAGTGAAGAGCTTTGAAGCAGTTCTGCAAAGTTAATTTCAAGAATTATGTTCCCAATTAGAAACTTCTTGTCACCATTCAATGAAATAGTCGTGAAAAACATACCAACTAGAATTGGTTTACCAAAAACAAACCAGTCACTCAAAAGTATTGCTCCTCCATCGTAACTCAGATTAAATGACTTTCCAATTCAAAAGGAAAAATAAAAGAGGGAAAAAAGAGAAAACAAATAGAATGTGAGAAAGTTTATCATAGTGGAATATGGGTGAATTCAAATCAAAGTTAATTGATATGATCAATATATTGAATCTCAATATTGATAAAACATGTCAAACCATAAACATTTGAAGAAAGAACAAGAAGCATATACACAAAACCATTTGCCACCTTAGTCTTAATCTTCACTAGAAATTTCAGAAAGCTGAAAAGTCAAATTAATAAACAGCTCAAAGTAGAGAGAAGACTAATAAATAAAGATAGGAAAATATAATATAGAAACTAATCCAGAAAAACATTAGGAGAAGCTAATACCAGTGCATATCTTAAGCATTTGCAAGCAAGCAGCAGACAGGAAAGCACTGGGACTGCAGATCATAGAAAAGGATAACCATGCTTGTCCTTTCTTTTCATGCCTCTACTAAATACTCTTTCGCATATACATTTCCTTCAACAGCTTCTCGGCATCAAGCATCCTTCCTGGTCTAGCAAAAGTGGACGAGATACAACTAATAGTGCTTTTACATGGAACGAATCCTTTCTCATTCATCTCAGCGATTAATATTTTTGCCTCAGTTCGGTATGTCTTTTTCAATGTTGTACCTAGCTCTGGTTGTTTTGACAAGTTGCACCATCCACAGATTAGTATGTTGTAAGTGTAAGAATTTGGAGAAACGCCTCTCATTTTCATCTCATTCAGAAGCTCTCTAGCCTGGTCCATCTTTCCTGCCTTTGCAAAGTCACTGATAAGCACATTATAGGTACTAATTTTGGGAACAAAGCCTTGGCCAACCATTTTGCAGTACAGCTTTATAGATTCTTTCTTGTTTCCCAACTTAGCATGGTTAGAGATCAAAGTATCATATGTTGAAGCATCAGGGTTTAATCTGTTCTCCTTCATTTTATCAAATAGTTTCTCTGCTTCTGTCATCAAACCAGCTGCTAAAAGACCACCTAGAAGAAGATTGTAAGTATTAATATTTGGTGGAACTCCTTCATTTGACATCTGAGTATATGTGGCCAAAGCCCTCTCAACATGACTACCTTCACAATATCCACGTATAAGAGCATTGTAAGTGATAGTATCTGGTAAAAGTCCATCCCTAATCATGTGTTTCAATACTGAAGTGGCTTTCTTAGTCATACGCAGCCTGCATAAGACCACAATCAGATTGTTATAAACTTCTCGATTGACTTTAAGTCCCATACCAACAAGTCGCTCATGCATTTGCAAGATCATGTTAGCCTTTCCACTTTTTGAAGAGGCATCAAGCAGAGCCCTGTGGATGACAGGGTTAGGATGAATTCCCACAGACAACATTTCGTTCATAGCATTTATTGCCTTTTCAATTTCACCAGCTGCAGAAAGCCCTTTTAACAGGGTGTTGCAAGTGATTGAATTTGGCACTATCTTATGGTTCTTCATCTCATTCCATAGTTCACAGGCATTCTCCAGTTTCCCATGCCTGCAGTATGCACTAATCATGGTGTTATATGTAGCAAGGTCAGGAGACAAACCCAACTCTCTCATTCGAGTATGAACAGCTTTGACCTCAAATTTTCCAAGTTTTAGGAGACCATTTGTCAACACATTATATGCAACAACATCCAATGGTATATTTTTCTCAGTCATTTCTTCAGCTAGTTTCAGAGCAGAAGATTCCTTTCCAAACTTGAAGAGAACATCCATTAGAGATGTGTAGTTAACATGATCCAACATTAAGCCCCTAGACATCATATCTTTAATTAATCGATCAGCTCCATCCATTTTTTTACCTCTTTTCAAGTTGTTTAGAAAAACATCGAGTAGAACATTGTTCTCCTCCAATCCACTCAATTTCATTTCATTATAGAAATCAAGAGCAACTTCTTCTTTACCTATCTTGCAATAGCCATCAATTAGTGTAGCATAAATATAAACGTCTGGCATGATATTTTGACCCAACATTTTCTTCATAACGTTCATAGCTTTATCAAGCATTCCTTTCTTTGTATAACCATTTATAGTAGAGGAATAAGTGATGACATTTGGAATAATATGTCTCGCTTCCATTTCTTGTAAAAGAGACTCGACGCCTTCCATGTCTCCTAACTTGCAACGCCCATCAATCAATGCTGTATAGGTGATGATATTTGGAACAAGATTAAGTTTCGAGAGTATCCTGAACATGTCTTCTGCCTCATCAGGCTTACTAGACTTAAAGAGCCCATCCAGCAATGTGGTGCACATAACCAAATCAAAGTCAATTCCACGAACCACCATTTGGCTTTGATAGACAAAAGCTTCCCAAGCACTCCCTGCTTTAAATAATGAATCAACAAGAGTAGCATAAACAACATGATTGGCATCCACACCCATCACCTCCATCTCTCTAAGAAGTGCCTTTGCCTCTAATAATCTCCCATGCTTGCAAAGGCCATTTAAAATAGAACTATAAGTAACTTCATCTGGTAAGATCCCATTCAAGACCATTTCTTCATATAAAGCTCGTGCTTCCTCAAGCCCATGCTGCTTACAATATGCATTTATAAGGGTGGTGTGTGTGATAAGGTTTGGTTCCAAATCCACATGACCATCCTTATTGCTTCTTCTATCATTTTTTGAAAGAACAACATCTTTTTCACTCCTGGTCCCTAATATTTCATCAAGTACACATTTTGCTTTGTCAAACTCACCTCTTTTGCAAAAGGCATTAATCAGAATATTATAGCTAATAATATCAGGTAACACACTCTCTTTTTTCATTCTTTCCGTCAAGTTGAGAGCATAACTCATTTCTCCAGCTTTGCAATATCCATCAATCAATGTATTAAAGCCTATGATGTCTTTAAAAATCTCTCCACCAACCAAATTACCCATAACCCACTCACCATACTTAACTAACCCGATTCTACAGTAGCCTTTAACCAAAGTATTACAAGTAATAGAATCAAATAATGTATTTTTCTTCACCATGATTGACAAAAATCCAAAAGCCTGATTGGCTAAACCTTGCTGGCAAAAACCCCAAATAACTGTGTTATATGTAACTGTATCAACCTCAATATCGACATTCCTAAGTAAATCTAAGGCCAAAATCAAATTACCCATTTTGCACCAAGCATGCACCAAGATATTGTGGGTGAAAACATTCGGCAAAACTCCACAAGGCAACATCTCAGTATAAATATCCCATACCTGAGAGACCAAGCCAAAGGCATTGAACTCGTACATAAGCTGATTCCAGAGAGGCAAGCTGGGAATAATATTGCGTGTTCTCATGTCATAGAATGTGTTAGTAGCTTTAGACAGTCTGCCGCAGGTCAAGTAGAGGTGTATAAGAGCGCAGAAAAATGAGGCATAAAGATAGGATTTTGAAGCTGGGATGGTAATCGTGTGGATACATTGAAAAGTAGAGGAGGATTTGAGGGATACAGGATTTGGGTTTTGGTAAGGTTTCCGTATGGAAGGGGAAGAGGAAGGGAGTTTGGTTGATAACGAAGAGAAGGATTTCGAGAAGAACATTGAGGGAGAGAAGGATCTAAATGGGTTATTGAAATGCTTTATCATAACTCACGCTCTCTTTATTTTCACTTGAATCGTTTAGGATTGTTGTGAGAGAGTTTTAATGGCTGCTGTGTCTGTAGCATTCTGGATGAACCCAAGGAACCACTGACAGGGGGGGAGGAGGAGGAAGAAAAGGAAGCTAATGCTGATTGCACAGATCATTAATTTAATGGGTAGCGAGCACTGGCTTGGCCCAGAAGACCAATGGGCCATAGTTCTCATTTCATTCATTGTCCCTCTTACAAAGAGGGTTTAGAATGAAGAAAAACCCTACTACTCCTCTTCGGCAAAATTTCCCCTCGCTCTCTCATTTTCTCGAGATTTTTTCCCTTCTTTCTCCCAAATGACTCAATAACCAACGCCTAAAATGATACCCAGATCTTGGTCCCGCCTTCTCCCCTTCTATTTCCGCAGAAAGCCTAAAAGGCCACCAATCCCCCAGTTCTCCCGGCATATCTCGACTTTTCCTCGCTTTCCCACAACCCAAACATCCCCATTCGCCTATTCGTCGACCAGCTTCTTCTCCACCTCCACTTCTGCCTCCAGCCGTGTCATCCAGGACCTCCTGGCCCAGGTCGAGCGCGAGAAACAACGAGAAAGAGAGGCAAGGAAGCGAGCTGGATTAGACACCAAGGACATTGATCAAGAGGATGAAGAGGATTACACGGGCGTTGGGCCGTTGATAGAGAAGCTAAATAAGGAGTTGCTGAAGCCCGTTTCGGGGGATTTGCATCTTCGGGAAGAGCCGTCTGATTCCGATAGCGACGAAGAAGACGAGAGGTTTGGCAGAGAAGCGTTGACCAAAAGGTTTGAAGTTTTCAAGAAGAAGCATGAACGGCATGAGGAGTTGCTCCAGAATTTTGTAGCCTCTGGTATGTAAATAGAGGGAAAACAAATAACGAAATATGCTTATTTATGTATAGGTATAATATAGGCATCTGTTAAAAATACTTGTTTGCTGTCTTCTTGATCAAGAACAATTGAGATCAATTTTCCATTTATGTATGGTCGTATGTATATTTTTATTATAATTCCCAGTATGCTTGTTTGCTGTATTCTTGATCATGAACAACTGGGATCAATTTTCATGTATGTATATATGTTTTTATTGTCATTCCCAGTAATGCGTTTCTGAATCACTGTGATTTTACTCATAGCTTATTGATGACATGGTGCGATATTGCTTTTTTTTTCTTTTGCCAAACAACAGAGACAGTTGAGGATGCTTTCAAATGGATGAATAAAATTGACAAGTTTGAGCAAAAGCATTTTCAGCTTCGACCAGAATACAGGGTCATTGGTGAGCTGATAAATCGTCTAAAAAAAGCAGAAGGCAAGGAGAAATTTATTCTTCAACAGAAACTAAACAGGGCCATGAGGTTGGTAGAGTGGAAGGAAGCTTATGATCCCAACAATCCGGCCAATTATGGAGCTATTCAGCATGCCCAAGTTGGCCCTAATGTTGATATCTTGGATAATGCTGGGTTTGAAAAACAAAAGCAAACGATACAAGGCGGGTCTGATGAGGATGATGATGAGGAGTTTGATGACATGAAGGAAAGGGATGACATATTATTGGAGAAGCTCAGTGCTATTGACAAGAAACTTGAAGAGAAGTTAGCCGAGTTAGATCATACCTTTGGGAAGAAGGGGAAGGTTCTTGAGGAGGAGATCAGAGATCTTGCAGAGGAGAGAAATGCTTTGACAGAGAAGAAAAGGAGACCAATGTATAGAAAAGTAAGTACGCATCTATTCTGGTAGCTTCTTATAATTAGCGACAGTTATTCCTAGTTTGATAAAGTTAAAGAAATGCTTTGGGCAGTATCTATCATTAATCTTGCCTAATTGAAAGAAAAATGTATTGTTCTGCATTTAGTCTCATTAAGTATAATTTATTTATGGTTCTAAGATTTGATAATCTTTTCTTCTACAAAGGTGCTAGCAATATTAATATTTGATGACAGTGTTATTTGTTTTCATAGATTAATTTGTGGGAAGGAAACAAATTCTCGATATCTATATATATATATATATGTATATATACTTATCTGTATGTTGGATGGTCAATTTCTGATTTAAGACTTGCTATGTTTCTGTTCTTGGAAATTGTGATTTTTCAAAGGCTATGATGTTAATTAAGATTTTTTTATATCAATCAACAAATTTTCATCATTATGATTTTACTTACTGTTTCTTTTTATTTACGAATTGCTATTACTGGTTATCTTCAGACAAAGGTCATTGTCATTAGTTATAACTGCATTAGTTGAGATTGAGATCATTATATAATAAATTCATTTCATTTATAATCTCATTATTAGTTCTTATAACCTGCTTATTAACCCAAACTGCTATTAACTAATGGCAGGGTTTTGATGTGAAATTGATTGATGTGAATCGAACTTGTAAAGTTACAAAGGTATTACTTGTCTTTGGGAATCTCTTTGATTTGAGAGTATTCTGTCCAATTCTTGCTTATTTTTTTCATGACATCTTGTATAACTTAGGGAGGACAAGTAGTCAAGTACACTGCTATTTTAGCTTGTGGAAACTATCATGGTGTTGTTGGTTTCGCTAAAGCCAAAGGCCCAGCAGTCCCTATAGCTCTTCAGAAGGTAATTTGATGGTGCTATCTGGCTTAATTTATTTATTGATGTAATAGGTTCTGTGGCATGACAGATTATTTCTGGACACTGGTGGGCTGCCTTGTTTTTTGATCTGTCAACATGTAAACTTCTCCTCTAACTAGGCAGATAAACTTTCTTAACTGCAGTAATTCTAAGCCTCAAAATGTGGAAGAGTAGGGAGATGTGTACAAATTATTGATTTTACCATTTCTGGCGGTACTGATAACTCTTCTATGCCTTCTCTTCCTTTGGTTCTTTAGAGAGAAAGAAGTCGTCTTTTGCTGATAATTTAATGAACACCTCATTGGAAATTTATCCTAATGAAATGGTGGATCTCATTCTCTTTTTTTCATGTCAATTTATTCATGTCACTTATACCAAAGAAAAAGTGTGAACCTGCATGTTTAATTTCTTTTTTTTTTTAAATACTAATGCAATTTAGCAAATTAGGCATATGAGAAATGCTTTCAGAATCTCCACTATGTAGAACGGCATGAAGAGCACACAATTGCACATGCAATACAAACAGAATATAAGAAAACCAAGGTATTGTTATTTCTATTCATTTCCTCCATCTTCATGGTGCATTATGATCTCTCTCTCTCTCACTCTGTGTGTGTGTGTGTGTGTGTGTGTGTGTGTGTGTGTGTGTGTGTGTGTGTGTGTGTGTTTATATGTATAATACATACATGTATTCCCCTACGCCCTTTCCTCTTTGTGATACGGACGCATATCTCCTACTTCCCTTATTTTCTGTTTACTTATTCCCGTAGGTGTATCTTTGGCCAGCCTCAACTAGAACGGGTATGAAAGCTGGAAGAATTGTTCAAACTGTTTTGAATTTAGCTGGTTTCAAAAATGTCAAGTCCAAGGTAATGGGCTTGTGGGCCGAATGTGCATGTAACTAGTATGGTTACTGTATGATTTGAGTTTTTGTTGAAAGCTCAACTCTTTTGTCAGGTTGTTGGCTCAAGGAATCCTCACAACACTGTTAAGGCTCTTTTTAAAGCTTTAAATGCTGTAAGTACTGCAGTTTGATGATATGATGGAGATGTTTTCCTTTTAGGATTTGCATTTATTGATTTATTTGCTTCATGCTTTCCAGATTGAAACTCCAAAGGATGTTCAAGAGAAGTTTGGCAGGACAGTTGTTGAGAAGTACTTACTGTGATGACACCATTTTCCTTGGATTTGAAGTACTTAAAAGAGAATTATGTTGTTTTTTGGGTCCTTTCTCCTTGAACATGGTAAGCATATCTGCTACCATAATCACTACTGACACAAATTTTTGCTTGTCTCAATCTCCTCAAGAATAAAACTGCTTAAGTCATAAACTTGTGATGCATTGAGATAATATCTATTTGGATTAACAATAGTTTTCTAAGTTAGTGCGCTCAAGGCTCACCAAGCTCCAGCCATAATGCCTTAAGTGTCTAGGCCTGCATGTTGTTCCGGACACAAGGCTTTAAGAAGGAACATCTTTATTTCCACCTTCAGCAATATTTCCATTGACCAAAAGACCTCCTTGGCTTGAAATTGTCAATTTACTAGAATCCAATATTGATGACTAAGAAGTTTTCAAACTCGGTTTTGTGATAACTAGTCGTTTTTAATTTCTCTCCTCAGCTGGTGTTTTCAATATTCCTCTATTTTTTTCATTTGAACTGCCTGTTGAAGTTGTTTATTTCTAGTTTATTTGACTTGTAGTATTATTGTGATACTGCTTTTTTTTTTTTTTTTAAGAAAAGCAACATAGTATTGAATAATATATTTCTTGATTATGCAAGTTCTTTCTTTCTTGGTCGTCTAAAATTACCTTTTTATTAAATTTTAAATTTTGCAGTTCACTTCATTGGTGCACGTGCCTGCTTCTCGCACATAGACCCCATGGCATGTTTGTTGCACTTAGTTAGACCCCAAGGATCCTTTGCCCCATGAGCCTTCAATACCTATATTAATATATTAGAACAGAATGAATTTGGAGCAGTAATATGTTTCTGTTATGAAGAGTTTGAATTGCTTTGCTGGTGTGCTTAGGCCTTCATTATTTCCCAATTTCGGCCTTCGATTTGATTTGCCATGTGGGTGTAGAATCTGGTGGGTTCTCGTCATGGGCCAGTTTTGGCTTCTTGGAATTTTCTTTTTCTTTTTTGGGACCCTTGATTCTCCTCTGATGTGGGGGGGACAAGCGTACGGGGAATAAAGTAGAGTCCACTGAATTGGAAATGTTTGTTAGAACATGAAATAATTTATATACTATAATGAATGCTATGCTCCAGATTAAGCAATAGCTAACATCGTATTGTAGGATTATAATGTACGTCAACTGTTTAATTTGAAACGTTTTTGTTAAATAACCATTAAATTTGAATGGAATTTATCTTGTAATTAAAATTGAAATTAAATCCAAACTGTTCATTTATAAAGGGTTTTTTGAAATAGATACCTGCGATCCGACTAATCACAGGATTAACTGGAAGGTTGATGAAATGGGCACCGACCATTATAAGGCTGCAAGCAACAGTGATGGCTTTCTTCAGCTGCCAGTAAAGTTGTTTGTTTTGTTGTCAATAGCACTTTCCGCAAGTTGATTCGTATCAAAACCTAATCTCCAATTTTAGGATTCAATATTTGCATCCACTCTACTTTGAAAAGGAAAAAAAAAAAAAAACCCATTTAAGTTTGGATCAATTTAAAGATACATTGAAGTTGTGTCAGAAGTTGAATGGATAATATGAGGTTATTTTGGACGTTAGACAATAAGTTGAGATATCAGTTGAGGCCAAATGGAAATGGGTACCGACCAATGCAAAAGGCTTCATAACAGGATCAAACCCTTTCTTCCATTACCAGTAAAGCTCTTTGTTTTGTAGTCTTAACATATTATTCAGATTCCTCTCTTTCCACAAAAGATACAGTAATACATTTTGTCTCAAAAAAATAAATAAATTTACTCTTCTTTTTTTCCATTTTAAATTATATATTTTGACATAGTCATCATTCACTTCATCAATTTTAGTGAAGAAAATTAAATAAATAAACGGGGAAACCTGGATGACGTTAGTCGTTAAGGACACGCATCCCAATGACAAGTGCCGATCTAATTTAGTTACCGCTTCCGACAACAAAAAGACGCCCACACAATCCTCCACGTGTCCCCCTATCTCCGCCGATAAAACCCCCTCCTTCCCCGCTGTTCATTTTCAAATTCTCTCCCTGCTCCTTTTTTTTTTTTCTTCTTTACTTTACGCCCTCACATCATCACCGTCTTCCCTTCATCAGATGGTTTCTTCTGCTGCTTCTACTACCGATCCGATCCGGCGAATGCTCGGCCTCGGCTTCTGGGTCCAGGGCTTCAGGTGCTTTCCATGGATGGCTGTCAACTTTTTCTTGAAAGATGGCCTCAATGTGGACCCTTCTACTCTTCAGCTCCTCCAGAACTCTGCTAATCTTCCCATGGTCGGTAAGCCTCTCTACGGTGTCGTTTCTGATGCCGTTTACATCTCCGGTCAGCATCGTATCCCGTACATCGTCTTTGGAGGTTAGTCCATCCCAATGTTTTACTCTTTTTTTTTATTACTGTGATTTTTTCCTATGATGTTGGAACGATTCCGAATTGTCGAAATTCATTGATCTTAAGCATATTAGATGTTTACAGAATTCAACTATTTTCTTCGTTTCCAGAAAATTTTCCCTGATTATGCCTGCTAATTGTATAGCCTAAAAATCTCTCCCTGATTAGGCCTGCTCGTTTTTTTGTTGCAGCTTTCTTGCAAGCAGTTTCATGGCTAGCTATAGCAATCCTCCCATCCTCAGCCCTCTCAATTTTCTGTATCAGCATATTCCTTCTCCTCAGTAATGTCGGTGCATCAATAGCTGAGGTTGCTAATGATGCCATTGTTGCAGAGATCGGAAAACAGCCCGCCACCTCCTCTAAAAGGTCTCAATCATCTTCCTCAGGTGAACTCCAATCATTTGTTTGGATTGCTTCCTCTGCCGGTGGTGTCCTTGGAAACCTTCTAGGTGGAATCGCCATTACCAGATACTCCCCACAAGTTATGTTTCTCTTCTTTGGCCTTGTCCTTGCTCTCCAATTTTTCATAACCATAGCTGTCCCTGAAAGCTCTCTTAACCTCCCCAAGAGTTCATCAAACGATGGGGTTATGAAGCAGCTTTCACAGCTCTCAGTTGCATTAAAGAAACCCGAAGTTGCTCACTCAATAGCATGGTTTGCTGCATCTTATGCAGTAATTCCAGCACTGACTGGAACCATGTTCTTTTATCAAACACAATATCTGAAGATTGATTCATCACTACTTGGGATCTCTAAGGTTTTTGGGCAGGCGGCAATGCTTCTGTGGAGCATTATCTACAATCGTCACTTGAAAACAGTTCCAGCAAGGAAAATAATTGCAGGCATTCAGGCAACAATGGCAGTGTTCATGGTTTCTGATGTTTTGTTCGTGAAGGGATTTTATCGAAATATGGGGGTGCCAGACGCACTGTATGTTATTATTTTCTCAGGACTTGTAGAGGTGATGTTCTTTTTTAAGATTCTACCTTTTAATGTTTTAATAGCACAGCTCTGCCCACCGGGATGTGAAGGATCGCTGATGGCACTAGTAGCATCTGCTATAGCACTTGCATTTATAGTGAGTGGATACTTCGGTGTTGCACTTGCATCCTATGTTGGGGTCACAGGGGATGATTTTACATGGTTTCCCCGTGCCCTTCTGATACAGGCAGTGTGCACACTCTTGCCAATTTACTGGTCATCATGTGTTCCAGATGATAAGAAATCCACAACTAGGAAAAAGAATCTGTGATTGATTGGAGAGATTCAAATGACTCCATCCTTACATTTAGGTTTTTAGAAAATAAACATATATATATATATATATTGATGTAGTGATTAACAAATAATATATTTAGTTGTAGTTGTAGGAATTCCCACGCAAGATGCTTATGAGAAATTCATCTGAGATGTATTCATATGATTCAATTATCAGCTTCTGATGAAATATATGGATAGATATGTTCATGTGTTGATTGAGATTCAGAGACTGCATAATCAGTCAGGAGTAAGCACTACACACACAGAGAGAGAGAGAGAGAAATAATTCTCTCCTGTGTAATAAGAACATAACAGGAAAACTTGCTTTTGAGAACTATGCAGGTGTGCCCAAAGAAAATCACTCCATTAACAATTTAACATAAGCAAATTCATTAGTTCATCAGGACATATAAACATACCAACAACACAGCTAGAAGCTGAAAAAATAGCAATTCACCAGATTCTAATATCAAACACCATGCATACTATTAACAACTTCTAAACAC
>CAOGCB010070925.1:0-15902 GCA_948266635.1 Cnidoscolus chayamansa
GAAGAACTATAAAGGCAACCTCCTCCAAATGGTTGTCTTCATTTTGTAGCAAGTCTGAAAGATAAGAAATGATAATATTTTCAAAGGTGCATCAGTAGAAGCCCAAGAATCTATCCAAATTGCACTCAAGCAACATGGAAGACTTTAACACTACTCAACTTCCTTCAAGAACACAAAATAATTCAGAGGAGTGAAGACCAATAGTAGAAATATCACTTAGACTCCACCTCCTGACAATACAATCAAGTTTAACTTTGATGCAGCAGTTGACACCACAAAGGAAAGATGTATCAATGTAGTCATAGCTAGAAACTCAAGAGGATTTTAGAACTGCAAAAATACGGTAAGGTATTGTTAACCCGCTTATATTGGAAGCCTTGGCGTGTAGACATGCTCTCCTTCTAGCAATTAGGCAAAAAGTTGCATTTAGTTATAGTGAAAAGAGACTCCCTTCAAGTGATCAAAGCAGTGCTCTCCTATTAACATGCTTAAATCACACTTTCGGACATTGGATTTAAACATGTTGGAAGAAGTGGTATCAAAGGCAACACATTCCGGCAAAATTGAATTTTAATATATATATATATTTTTTTTTTTCTTTTTTTTTTGTGTCGAGACATGTAATGAAGTTTATTTCTCATTCATTTTTTTAATATATATTTTATCATTTCTAACTATTATTTTCTTTATTTATCAATATTCCTTTTTCCTTTGATATTTTTGTATTCTAGTTTACTTGTAAATTTTTTTATACTTTGTAATAATATGTTATTGAAGTAAAGAAAAATGATACAATTTTAACCACCAAAATGTTTAATTATAATTATAAATAATATCAAATTAAGCTTACAGTTACCAAGAAATTTAAATATTGATAAAAAAATTGAATTAATTGTTTATCTTTAATAATTCGTGAATTAGATTATTTTATTTATAGACATATTTGCTTGTTAAGCTGCATGTCATATGGCCCAACGCTTGTGCACCTTTTGGTGCATGTTACTCTGCAGCTGGTTTGATAATTCCAATAAGCATCGTTAATTTAAGCATATATATATGTATTTGTTCGACGATATCCTTTTACCAGACTTTTCCAACCCTTATTATAGTTTTTAAAACGATTTATATATTCTTAAATTAAAAATTTATTGATTAATTAAATGTTTATTAGCAATGCTATTAATTTGGGAATGTTAGAGCAACTACCAAATATATAGATATAATCTGTTTAGATATAGTTTGTTTTATTTGTATCTATCTTGTTATTGTAACTGACTTCTTTATATCTCGTAAGTAGTTAGCTGCTTTTATGCTATTTCAACTATATAGCTCAACTATATAAAGCTGCTCTTGTATTCATTATAAACATAGTAAATAATATAAACTTTCTCACATTCAATCTCTTCTTCTGCTCATCATACCTTTTCCGTAAGGCTTATTCCAAGAAATTATCTTGCTTGGAAAACTCAATTTAATCCTCTTCTCAATTATTGCTCCATCGAAAACAATTACATCGAGACAAGCTTTATTAAACACCGAGACAAGCTTCGGCTTTGTTCTTCTCCGCCTTCAGCTTGACTAGAGGTGTTAGAGCAACTACCAAATATATAGATATAATTTGTTTATAATAGTTTATTTCATTTATATCTATCTTATTGTTATAACTGACTTCCTTATATTCTGTAAGTAGTTAGCTGCTTTTATACTATTTCAATTCTGTAGCTTAATTATATAAAACTGCTCTTATATTCATTATAAACATAGCAAATAATATAAACCTTCTCACATTATCTTCACAGGGAATATATCAATTTATTACAATAAAATTAAAAATATAATTACAAAATTTATTTTAAAAATTAATAAATAATTAACAATTACTAAATTTTATTATAATTTTTTATTCTTCTTATAATATAAATTTTAATAAAATTCATATATATAAAATTTGATAATACTAATAAAATTTTAAAGTTTAAAATTTAAAAAAATAATTATTTTTTTAAATTAACTTAATCTTCCGTATATTAATCCATTTTTTTAAATAATTTTTTAAATATTAAACATATAATATAAAATATTTACCAAATAAACCAAGCTTTAATGGTTGATAACAAATCAATCATGAAAAGTTAAAATAGTTGGAACTTTTTTGAATTAGATTAAATTAAATATTCATTTATTTTATGAAAAATAAATTTATAAAAATAAATTTTAAATAAATATAAAAGAGTATTTTTTTAAAAAAGTGTTAATAAAATTTTTATAATAAAAAATTTAATAATGTTAATAAAAATGTAAAACATTTACGAAAATTTATTTTTATTTAAAACTTAAATTTTAAATAAATAAAGTCAAAAAATTTTAATCATTTAAAAATCTAAATTAAATTTAAAAAGATAATTAAATTATAATATGTTTGAAAAGTTTTATTTAATAAAATTTTAAAAATTATTTTTATATCAATAATGTTTTCTAATCCATTATTATTTAAATGAAAAAACAATGTAAAAAAAAAACTTCATAAATTAAAAATTATGATATTTATTTACAAATAGATATTTAGTGAACTATATTTTTATACAAATATTTATGATGTATAAATTAATATAATATTTTATTAAAATTAAACTTCTAAACTATAACTAAATATTATATATCATTAAATAACCATTATAAATTATATATTTATGATAAATATAAAAGTTTTGATAAAAAATTGTTAATTAATTATTTTACTAACTAAACAAATTTTTAAACTTAAATTATATTTATAATATAATTTTTAATATAAATATGAAAATTTATAAATATTCAATTTTTTTATTTTAATGAATTTCTAATAAAAAATTAAAATAAAAAAAAAGGACAATGTTGGAATATTAAAAGCGCAGTACCAGGAAAAATGTGAGTGGTAGTATATATCACCACCAAACCCAATATCCCAAAAGCCGATTCAAAAGTCTCTCTGGACCAAATCTTGTTCATATATACTTTAACCTCTTCTTCTTCCTCCTTTCTCCATCCCCACAGAGTCCACAAACGAAGTCCATCAATGGAGGGTCTCATTCCTCTGGTCTACAAGGTAATGAAGAACAATAAATCTCGCCGCCAATACGAGTGCCTGTCTTCTGGTGCTGCTCTTGGTTACAAACCTGCTGATTCTTATATTAATGAAACTCATGTATTCCACGAACCTCCAGCTTCCGATGAGAAAGTAAATAATGCAAAACCCCACCGGCGATTCAGTTCTGTCGAAGATATATCGGTGATCGGTGCTTCTCCTCCTCGGAAGCAGCTTGTGAGGTTCAGTAGCCATCGAATGTTTTCTTGTGTCGCTGGTGGGTAGCTAGAGAAAAATAAGATAACATTTATTAATTCATCTTTATCTTTCCTTTTCTGTGCTGCAGTGATATGAGATACGATGATATATGAAAAGCCAAAAGAGAGATGGTTAAATTTTTTTTTTTTTTCTGGGCAGCCTGAAATGTTCATGTTCTTGCACATTGTTGAGTTAATTTTAAATTTATGTGTGTTTTCTGTAAGTTGAAGAAGATCAAAGTGGTAGGTGTGGTCAGAGATGGCTGCTGCGGCTGCGAGCTTAAATCTAGCTTGACAGATCTTGTGTTTCTTGATCTTGAATCTCAAATAGATAGATGTAAAAGAACATGTTCACATGTATAGACCTTTTCCATGTTTATTAATAACCTTAATTAATTAGTCTGATTTCAGGTTGCTAATTGTTTATGCTATCGTTATTTACTTTAATTAAAACTAATTGTTGTCTTCATCTGATTATTAATTGGGAAATTTTACGAAATGTCTGTAGTAAATAAATTACTTTGTTAAAGAAATTGGACAATAATAAAAAAAAAAAGCTGATGTAGCTCCAAATGGAATTATGGGTGTAAATTGTATTATTATAAATGGTTCAATCAAGTGGTTATGGAAGTAGGTGTGAAGCATGAGCAACTTGAAGGTACCACTAATATAAAGTCTTTACGTGTTGAATTTTCAGACAATGCAGCCACCTGTCTTCAACCTAATATTCCCAAATATATATATATATAATCATGTTATGATCGTGATTTATCCTTTCGCAGTCTTCTTGTACCGGGTGTGAGAGCGAGGTATATATCTTTGACACAAGGACCAATTACATTCAATCATCACTAAATCAGTACGACAGATTAAAGATAAATCCAAGGAGCAATCAAATCATGGCCACAAAGATTGATTCGTTTTTGATGTAACTCTAAGGAGTAATAACAGTAAATTACAAACCAAAAACAAAATGGTTTATTAATTTTTTAATTATCATCATAAAAAATTAGTTGTACATATTATTATAAGGTAAATGAATAACACATTTTAAAATTTAGAAGTAAAGACTTTCTTAATATCAAAGTGTATGTAAAGCTTGCTTGATATTCTCAATGGCAGGTACAAGTAAAGACAGTGATGAATCTGTGATTGAATGAACCTTTGCCCGAGTCTTCTCGAAGCGTATTTCTCTCTGTAGTTTTCTAGAGAGAGAATTTCCTCTCTGTCCCTTGGTTTTTTGTCTAGGCTTCAAAAGCTTTTTTTTTTTCTTCCAAGATTTTCTGGCCGCCTTCTACTCCATCCGAATAGAGGAAGGTCTTTTCTAACCATGGAGAGTGGGTCTTTTGGGCTAGGTTGTATCTATAGATTCTATTTTTTTACTTTCTTTTATTGCATGGTGGATCTATGAAAAGAATTTTGTATGAAATCTGTATTTTTTTAGAAGCTGGGTATAAAAATTGGCTGTTTTTAAAGAAGGAATTACTTCCTAAGCTTCAACGATCTGCTTCTTTGAAATCTCTCAATGATGATCTCCAAATTTGTTATTGTGACCCTTAGATCGTGAGCTCAAGAGATTTGACGGGAAGGATTCTTTTTTTTTTTCTTCTTCGATGTGTGTTATCTCTAGTGTTTTTACCCACCCACCTTTACGGTGGTTGACTCTCAACAATACTCTATGTTGAAAGAGCTCTACACCCACCACTCTTCTCTGACATCTTCAATCTCCTCCTTCTGTTGTTCTGCTGTTGGATTTCTCTTCTTAATGCTTGTAATGTTATTTTTTATATGACAAGAGAACAGACGGCAGATAATCTGTGATCTTGCAACTTTTCTTTGCATCTGGAGTTTTTCCAATGTTTTGAGATTATGAGATCAGTTTTTGGACCTAAATTATTGGATCTCCAGTAGTTTTATTGAGCGTAGTTCTTAGTTCTTATCCTTTTTTTTTTCACATGAATGAATATTAATCTTTCCACAAAAAAAGAACCAACTTGAAGATTACAAAAAGGTGGTAAATCTTCACATTTGATTGTCTGGAAGTCCGCTTTTAGTCCATATAGAACCCTAACTTCATTTGATTCATATCCTTGAGGTGGTTGCATATAAATTACCATATCTAAATCTTTTCAACCTATGAGGTTGTACAACATATCTGACTGACCTTCTAAAAGAAGTAGGAGAAGAACCGATTCAAATTATACAATTTGCAAGCCTTATGACTCCCTAACTAATGGTGTAGAAGACTTCCTAATTAGGAATATAGATGAATTAAGTCAAATTAAATATTAAAGTATTTAAATTTAATTTATTAAAAAAAATTTAAATTTAAGTTTGATTTATTTCAAATTCAAACTAAATATCAACAAATTCAAATTTAATTTATTTATTAAATAATTTTAAAAATTAAGCTTAAATTTACTTATTTAGAAAAAGAATTGAGTTTAACTCATTTAAAAAAAATCGAATTTTTATTAAGTTAAATCTCAAATAGCTTATAAATAACATAATTCATTTAGACCTCTATTCTTAATTAGCAAACAAAAAAAAAAGATATAAATCTGTTAGATAATTTATTAATAAAAGGGTGTTGGTCGAATAGGAAAAGCATCCCAATATTCTTAGGGGACTATAGCGTGGAGTAAGCCGTTGGTAATACATGAAGATTGAAGTCTATTGACTAAATAGATGGCTGCCAATATACATTCAGACCAAAAGGGTTATGGTAGGTGAATATATATATATATGAGATTTAAATTCAAATTTTTTTATTTATCTATTATTAGATACTCATTGTTATTGTAAATATATCTTTTATTGTGTAGCATATTAAAATTCAATTAAAACAAAATAATAGAAGTGCTAAAATTAAAAAAATAATAATTTTAGTTTAAAATTAAGAAAAATTACATTAATAACGAAGTCATTGTTAATTCTTGATTTTCTTCATTTTAAACTAAATATAAAATACAAATTTTAAAATTAATTTAATAAGGAACTTTTAATAAATTAAACAATTCCAAATATAGAGGACATTAATATTTAGCCAAAAAGAAAAAACACATATATGCATGCAAAACATATAAATGAAGTAAAAGGGGGAAATGAAATAAGTAAAAATGGTGGATTTTCTGGATCACTCGCAATCAATACTCATCAATTATGGCAAGCTTAAATTGATGCTAAGTTAAACCTCTCCATTTATTAAAAGAAAAAAAAACAAAATCTAAAATCTCTCTTCATAATTAGTTTGATCGAATTAGTACTCACTAAATGCTAATTGAGGAAATGCAAGATTATGTATAGACACATATTTTTGTCCGGACATTAAAATTATAGTTAACTCAAAATGAGAGAGAAGTATGTATTACAATCTATCAGGCCGAAAATGTTTCAGTTGAGCCCATGCCATGGTCTGCTCAAAACGACTGATAAAAAAGCCCGATGGGCCGATCTTTGGGGGATCTCACGACGGGTCGTTGTCTCGGTCTTCCATCCCATGACACTCGAGATGCATCTCTTAGTATCCCTCGCACCGAGAGATCGAGATCTCGCATCTCTAATCCTGCCACAACGAGCTGATAACCTCCCCTATGATGATGATTCTCTAACTAGCAAAGCCGAGCCACCACGAGTAAGTAGCCCCATTTAATCTCAACCCTTGAAGTATTATAGGTCAAAAATAAGAAAAGATTGATGCCCTAAGACCTCTGGTATGGTTCATTCCCTATTTTCTTGTAGAGCTTCTGTGCTGGCACAAGAAAAAACTATTTTGTCTCACAGATTCAAGTAGTTAGATTCAATTCTACACTCTCTATTTTCATTGGATTAAAACATTCTTTTTTCTTCTACGGCCACCGCATTAAAGACCCCAATCACTTGCTCTCTCTAATTCCCCATTAAATGTGGCTGAGCTGATCACCACATTTAATGCGATTTGCCCCTTTTAACTTAAACCGTAAGATGACTCCTTTAAATATGATTCATCCAGATGAGAGGGTCAGCAAATCATATAAATACCCGCTTCACACTAGTTATGAAAGAGGGGATTTCCTTTTTAGAGAAGGAAATTCAAGAAAACAATAGCTTTAGCAAAAGAAAACATTAATCAAGCATCCTAGAACATTAAGAGCCCATTACTAAAAAAGGATTCTCGAGAAGGAGAATAGAAAATGATTTTGAAAAAAAAACAAGAGCTATTCTTAAAAGTTAAAACAAGAAGACTCTTAACCTCCAACGATTAGCTACTAGTAGATTCCTCTTCTCACTAAAATTTTAATAAACTTTTAATTTATCATATCTATCCTACAAGTCTTTGTTTTTTTTGTGTTCTTCCCTCAATTTTACAAAGGTCATGTTACTACAATGCTCAATTATCACTAAATTAGTGTGACAGATTGCAGATAAACCCAAGGCGCAATCAAATCATGGCCACAAAGATTGATTTGGGCTACGAGATAAGCAGTTTGATTCGGTTTGGATGTAACTCTATGGAATAATAACAGTAAATTACAAACCAAAAACAAAATGGTTTATTAATTTTGAATTATCATCATACAAAATTAATTGTATATATTATTATAAAGTAAATGAATAACACATTTAAAAATTTAAAAGTAAAGATTTTCTTAATAGACTCTAATTAAAAATTTAAATGTAAAATATTTTTTTAATATATTTTGATTCTGTGATTGGAGACTACCAAAAAAGTGGTAAATTTCACATTTGTTATAAAAAGCTTTTTCAAAAGATAGACTTCATTTGATCGAGGTGGTTGCATATAAATTACATCATCTAAATCTTTAACCAATGAGGTTGGAGAACATATCTTGTTGACCTTCTAAAAAGAGTAGGAGAAGACACATAGATATTTGATGGGTGTTGAAACCATTAAAAATAAATTTTCGTTCTCAAATTAAATTTGTAGTAGTGAAAAGCGAGGTCGATCCAACAAGGAAGTGTCAAAAATTAAATTCCTTTTAGAGCCAATGAATAAGCAAATTTTGTCGTGAGAAATAAGAATTCTGTTTGTAAATGAAAAGAATGAACCAACAATGAATTTTTATCAAAACAAATATCAGTAGAAGACTTTTTCGGTTGGAGGTCTAATATCATTTTCGAATTTATTACTAGTTCATTGATGCAAGGATTATTTCTCACCTAAATTCACCAAATCGGTTTTAGTTATCAAAAACACTTTTGCAACCAATCTTTTTGATGAATAAATTAGTATATAGACTCTCTAGTTACTAATTTTAATCGTTAAACAATCGTAGAAGATGCTCCAATTAATTTAATCTAACGATCGAACCAACAAATTCAAGATGCTTGATTTATTTAGGCTAACTTATCTTATTTCACAAGAAAATTTATATACGTGTTAGGTATACGAATCTCTTGATTTATCACCTAATTATAGGTTTAGAAGACAATGACAGATCAACTAACCTATATGTCAAAACACAATTCGAGCAAAGTGAATAATGGCACCAATTGGACATTTACAATAACTATATTAAACAAATTAAAAATAAAATTGATAATGAAATAGTTAAAGAAATCAGATAAGAACAATTAGACCTCTCAAGTGAAATAAATTGAAATATTGATTAGCTTCCAACCGAAATAAAAAGCTTTTAGTTGATGGTGACCATTTACATGCTTCCTCTTGAATTCAAACACAAAATACTCTTTAAGTCCTTTATTCAGCTTTGATTAGATGGGATATAGTTTGCCACCATTGATATACCTCTTTTTTTAATAGAAAGACTACACATATTAAATTGTCTTATAAAATGCATTACAACAACTGTAGTACTCTTTATATACCATATAACTAATATTTTGCAAGCTAAGATATTATTTTCTTTTATGCCTTTAGTTTTTTAGCTTCATACTTTTGAAGTTTATCTGGTGGTCTAACATGTGCATATACCATTGTCTAATGTGTTACTAATGTCACTTGCCTCAACACATCAATCAAATGTTGAAAGAAGCCATCTTGCTCTAGTATGATTATATTAGGAGGGGTGTGACTTTACCTCCTCCTTCATTGCCTGTTAGGATCCTATGTCCATTAACCTATAACACAAAATCTAATGATATATCCATACTAGAATCACATCATGATTTTGTCATTTTTAATTTGTCGAGATTGTAACTCTAATTTGTGGTTTAAAACCACCTAAACCATTTTTTTATACAACCAACTATTTTAATCTTTAAAACACATTTTCAACACTTTTTATCATAGTTTTAATATGCCATACCGTTATTAATATAATCAAAACAAAATTACAAGTAACAAATATAACTAACACATCAAAATATGCCATAATAGCCAATCTACGCCAAACTAGAACCTTACTTAGGTTCTTCAAAAAAACTCAATTCAAACCCATATCAAACTAGAACCCCACAACTCGAATCCAAGACCTTAGCCTTAGCGTTGCGAGTGTGAGTACCAATTCTTCCTAAAAAGCGTTTAGCTAATGGTGACCATTTACATGTGTCACCCTCGCAAGCCCAGGCCTGTAACACTCTCAAGATCGAGTCGTGACAGCCTTTATTGGGATCACTCCCTCAAGGCAGGATTTGTTTATTTGGCCTAGTGGTCCTTCTTCTTCCCACTAGGTCGCCTCCCCCACGACTCGAACCCAAGACCTTAGCCTTAGCATTGCGAGTGTGAGTACATGCTTTCTCTTGAATTCAAACACAAAATACTCTTTTTAAGTCCTTTATTCAGCTTTGATTAGTTGGGATATAGTTTGCCACCAATGATATACCTCTTCTTTTAATAGAAAGACTACACATATTAAATTGTCAAATTGTCTTCTAGAATGCATTACAACAACTGTAGTACTCTTTATGTACCATATAACTAATATTTTGCAGCTAAGATATTATTTTCTTTTATGCCTTCAATTTTTTAGCCTCATACTTTTAAAGCTTATCTACTGGTGGTATAACATGTGCATGTACCATTTTCTAATGTGTTACTAATGTCACTTGCCTCAACACATCAATCAAATATTGAAAGAAGTCATCTTGCCCTAGTATGATTATATTATGGCAGGCGCGACACTCTCTTGTTCTTTAGCTTTAGGAGGGGTGTGACTTTACCTCCTCCTTTATTGCTTGTTAGGATCCTATATCCATTTACCTATAACACAACATCTAAAGATATATCCATACTAGAATCACATCATGATTTTGTCATTTTTAATTTGTCCAGATTGTAACTCTAATTTGCGGTTTAAAACCACCTAAACCATTTTTTTATACAACCAACTATTTTAATCTTTAAGACACATTTTTAACATTTTTTATCATAGTTCTAATATGCCATACCGTTATTAATATAATAAAAAAAATTACATGTAACCAATATAACTAACACATCAAAATATGCCAGAATAGCCAATCTACGCCAAACTAGAACCTTACTTAGGTTCTTCAAAAAAACTCAATTCAAACCCATATCAAATTTGTCTTTCTTTGGCTATCTTATTGTATACTTGCATTTTAAATGTTAGGGAGTGACTTTGATGTAGAAAGCTTTTGAAAACTTGGTGGAAATGAAAGTTTTGCTACCTTGAGTGGAGGATGATTATTTGGTAGATGGAAGACAAATTCGGCCAAGATGAGAGATGAAGTTGTTCTCAATTATACTAGTTCCTTACTCTTTTACGCTTTTCTTAGTATGTGTAATGACATATATAAGATGAAAATCAAATTTGAATAGTACCTTAGATGGCAACGATTTAATTTATCCTTTTAACTTATATAAATTACACGTTAATCTATTTAATTTTTTACATTTTTAGATTATACTATCTTTTTATCCTTTTATAAATTGGCCTATTTGACTTCAATTTATGTTATTTCAAATATTTTTCATGTGTCTTATGAACCATTTTGAGAATTTACCATGGCTGCCCACATGTACATAAGCATTTATTCCCCTTTTACTCTTTTGAGAATTTACCTCTTTAGGTGCTCCCTATCTAAAGCCAGCTTTAACGGAATACAGCCCGCACAGATATAGCGCAGTTGGTACTCGAGTGGTAAATTTGAAATTAAGGATTACGGTTCAAATCTCGGTAGCCATAGTGTGGGAGTTTCACCCTCTGAGTAGGCTCCTTGTGGACACTAAATCCTGAACCTCCCACCTAGAAGGCCGCTGCGTACCGAAATTTACCCCATCACACACTGTTAAACCAGAATGTGGTGGCCCCTAGGGGGAGAGCTTCCCTTTTTTGGAACTAAGCTTTAGCTGAATGCATATTTAAAAATGTTTTACTACACTTTCAAGGTTTATCAAGATATGTCTAACAGTATGTGATAAATTTCTGACTAGATTAACAAATCAATCCTTGCAAAATAAGCACAAAAAAAAGGGTATGTGATAATACATTTGATTATAATCTTGTATAATTTCATTTTCAAAATTATGTAAATACAAAAATTGTTGGAAATGAAATATTAAAAAATACAAAACTGGGGAAAATGATTAGAAAAAGAAAACCTTCACATATGATGAAAAAAAAATCAGTGAAATATTAAAAAGATAGGGAGAAGAGGAATTATTCATTTAAATTAATTCAATTAACTTAAATATTGAATAAATAATTATACTAAAGAAATTACCCTATAAAAGATTAATTTTTTTTATTAAAATGTCTGTAAATTTCAATAAAAAAATAATAATTTCAACATGTTGTTCGTCACACTGCACATATTTACTAAGTATATCAATTATAAATATAAATACATATATTTTTATCAGAAACTCCTTTTAATAATGTAGGTCACCATACACCAAGACACAGGGCATCCTAATTAATAAAATTATATTTATTATATTTTGAAAAATACTATATATATATATCAAGGATTCGTTGTCTGAGTTGGAGTTTAATTTATTATATTTTTTATCCTAAAGTTGGAACTTAATCAACAAAATAGAGAAGAAATTCACCTCTTTTTATGTACGTTTATCTGCATGATGCTAAGTTAATGTATTCAAAGACAGAAAACATTGAAAGATTACCTTACAAGACCACAAATGGACAGAATCATAAGGTTGTTATTATCTAAAGGGATCACAATAGAGAATCCTCTGAGAACAAAGGCCGGCTTTTTTAATGGTTCACAGCCAAATGGTCAAGTAAATAAAAATAATTTTAAGAAATTAAAAATTATAATAAAGCTAGTTGATAAATTCAAGAACAAGAGGCAAGCATATAATTAACCAAGCAAATCTCTGGCCGGGGATATGAAAATACAAGGCAGTAAAATTGTAAATATGAGTAGATACTGGGTGCTGATTGTCCTTCTCCTTGAAGTGATCATTCATCTCTCTGTGATAGATGGTCTGAAAAGTGAGAAACTTTGCAGCCAGTGCTCCAAGTGTGACACAGATCAGTGCCCTGCAAGTGATGCCTATCCCCATATGACTGCATTTGATGATAATCTAATTGCAGGTGCCTTGCAATCTGATTATGTGGAAGCAAATGATACAGGTGTTTACTCAGTGCCAAATATCAAGGGTGGCACTTCTGCAAAATATAATGCTTACTTTGGCTGGGAATCTACTTCTGGTTCAGCTTCTGGCTACCATAGGTAATCATTATTAGTTTTCTCTTTCGTACATTGGAAGTCTTTGAATATGGAGGGCTGTCGGGATATGATCCTTTCGCCTTTGGTATTACAAGGCAGGCCTGCTGCATTATTTTTAAGACAATATTACTGCTGCACCTAATATAAGAAAGACTTCTCAATGTTTATCCAACGTATTACAGGTTTAGAAACTACATGGACAGATGCTCAGATGGACAAAGCTATCTTACTGTGGACGAACACGGGCAGGTGAGGCTTCGATCACTTAAGTCGCTGAAAAGCTTAGCAGAGGCAGACTGGAAATCGATCAATCCACCAAAGAAGTTAAACCACAGAGGATTCCGGTTCTGGGTATCTCATAGCACAGGAAAATGCCTAACAGTTTTGGGAGGGAAGAAGGATAAGAAAGCTGTGGGAGTAGCTGAGTGCAAGTTTGATGGCTCCAACATTTCCCAGCTCTTTGCCTTCCGCTTTCATTATCACAAAGCTTTCTGCTGTTGCGGAGTTCACAATGAATGATTTTTGGAAGACTGCAACAGCCTGCAGAATGGCAGTTTTAGAGCTTATGGATGTAATATCTAAAGAATTATATGCATATATATGAATTGTTTCTTTCATTTCTGATATCCGATCAGTTTCATGTTTGTGAAGCTCTTTTCCATTCTAAGGGAATAAAGTAAAGATCTAGAGCTACGTATCCTTGTCTGTTGCGACCAATTGTCTAATTTTCTTTTTTGCAATTTGGACTTGCATGTTGAACAAAGTCGTATTTAACATTGATTTTGGGACAAGACCGACAGGATCAGGGCTCAGCTGGATTGGGATTTTAAAACATAAGGAGCATATTAACACTGCAAACAGAACTATGCCATGTCATTGCACTAGGCATTCACCTTGGCCTCCTACCTGGTGCTCCCTACACCCCCATCGAACTATAAACGGAAGGAAGGACTATAATTAATCAATGATGTTGCTACTTTCAAGTCCGTGAGAATTAAAAGCACCTACTTAAACCACAAAGTATCAAGAGGATTAATCTACTGAAAAGAAATTGAGCAAATCAAAACTCGAATGGCAGATAGCTCTAAACTTCATCTTACAAAAGAAGAACAATACTTAACGTTCTCACAGCTTTTGTACAGGAGTGAATTCTGTGTACTTGTCACTAATAGTGAAAACATTTACTCCGATTGAAGTGGCTGTACATTAATGGTTTTAGCATTTTTATCTTCTACGGAAAAGGATGGGATCAGTTCCTGGCTATCTTCAAGACCATTCAAACAAGGTGGCTTGCCAGCTCCATAATAGAAGTATGCCATTATTTTTGAAAACTCATCTGCATTCCGCATTGCTGAACCATAGAGATTGGCAGAGAGAGGGGTAAGAAATTCAATTGCCTATTCATATGGAGCAGAGGGAATAGGATATCCATTTCTCAAATTAATGAACTACCTTTCTCACGGTACAAGATCTTTCCAGCTTTAGTGAATATAACTTCTGGGAAGATGGAAACTTTCAGAGCAGAGACTAAATCAGTCTCGACAACAGCATCAATTGCAACACACTGCCATATGACAAATCAGAGTTAACAATCTCTTTTAAAGATTGGAATTTACAAGGGATAATTCATGGATTTTCTTACTCTTGGTGAAGGTAACCTGCAGTTCCATATGATGTGCACAGCCTTTTCCAGTTGATCTCGAATCTTTTCATTTTCCTTTGGTCTGGTGAGAATATAAATTTAGAAAATTAACAGAAGTTAATTCATGATGCAGCAAAGATTGAAATAAGTGAAGTGTTTATGATGTCTGAGGTTTCCGTGACAGGCATGGAGCAGAGCTCCAAACAAGACATGTCATGCTAAAAGTATCATACCATGTTCACCAATTGAAAACCAAGTGACCCAGTCATGCTGGCATGAACTAGAAAATGTAACATGCTGCTTCTAGAACCAGGTAAGAAAAAGAAGCAAATCTAAATAAGGCTTTTATCATCTACGCCATGATGGACAAACTCAATCAAGCGAATCACTCTCTCTCTGTCTTTTTCTTCCTTCTAACAGAATCACATGCAATATTTTCAACTTCAATAAGCTAAACAAAATAAAGTAACCTTTTATAACGATTATGTACAAGCAGAATCAAAGGACTGATGTCTTTGAACACTGTCTCCTCCCATTCTGCAGAAGTGATGTCTTTTATTGGTCGAATGTAATTGTCATCTTGCCAAACTACTTCATTTTCGCTATCGTAGCTGTCATCATCAACATCCTTCTTTGCATTCTTGATAGTTATTTTGTTGAAGAACTGCCCCAAGTTGAATCCCCACCCATCAGCATCTTCAGGCCAATCAGGATCATCCTCCTCCACGATGAGGGGGTAATCAGCCAGGAGCTTCTGCATCTTTAGCTTCTTTTCTTCTTGATCAAGCTGCTCCTCAACATCAGGATACTTACTGATCACTTCTTTAATCTTCCTTCTCCATACACGTCTCTCTTCAGGATCCATAAGATATGGATCATGCACCTGGCCTTTTGTTGTAGAACCATCATCATCATCATCATGATCATCATCCTCATCCTCATCAGTGTCACTAGATTGTTCCCATTGTTTTTTCTTTCCATCCTCAGACCTGAGTGTTTTCTCTGCTCGAGTAGCTCTTACTCCCACACTTCTGAATTCACCACCCTGCAGCATTTGAAGAAAGAACGGCTTTCTTAAGGAATTGTCCTTTTATGAAAAGGGGGATTTACTTAGCTCAAGGTCACTTCAATTGTTTAGGACAGATGGCAAGGAATGCACCTGACAAGGAACCCTCAAAAAATTTGATGGACTAAAACAACAGAAAGACACCTCAGTTTTGCTTCTTTTTCCTTCAGAATGAGAATTAATACCAGCAGCTGAAGGAAAAACTTTGAATTTGTACTCCTTTGTAGTTGAAAACAAACTCTGAAACCTTAA